>CM067481.1:6055302-6070189 GCA_034552555.1 Semaprochilodus insignis
TGCATGTAAGTGCTTCACAAAGAGATGGTCTTCAGTCTGCTGTTTGCTCAGCCAGAGGAAGCTCATTCCACCATCTGGGTGCCTGGATAAAGAAGAGTCTTGACGCTTGTCCTCCATGCATCTTGAGTGATGGTGGGTCAAGCCAAGTTGTACTTGAAACTCGAAGTGCTAGAGTCACAGATGGATTGTTGACCATTGCCATAAGTTAAAGAGGGGCCGGTCCATTCTTGGCTTAGTAGACAAGCATGAGAGTTGTACATCTGATGTGGGCAGCTACCAGAAGCCAATGAAGACAGCTCGGCAATGGAGTGAGATGGGTGAAAATTGAGTTATGCACATTTTACATTACTGTTTAATTGCTGCATTTACCACATTGCAAAACAATCAAGCACAAAATATGGCCTGTGCAAAAGTTAGGTTTAATATTTGATGTGTTTTTTTTTTTTTTCCAATATGTGTTGAGACTGTGCTGACGCCATAAAGACAAACATCAGCATGTACGTTCGTGAATGCCCCAGCAAACTGACTATGTATTCAAACACCAGGACCGAGCAAACAGTGAATCAGTGAGTGTGTACACAAATGGAGATTAAGTGCTAATTAGTCAAATGCAATTCATAGCTTGGATATGACAAATAAAAACGAGCATATTTCATGCTCAGCACATGCATTCTTAATGTCCCCACGCGCGACTCAGTAGCTAAAAACCCAAACTTCCTTGGGAATACCAATGAATACATGAGCTTTCAATTATACATGAAAGGAAAAGGCTTATAGATGGAACACTCAACACTATGAACATTTAGAGTTGCTCAACAAGGCCTCCTCTGAAATCTAAACCCAGGACCCAAATCATTTCATAAGCATGTATTAATTCAAAACATTTTTTTTCAGTATCTTTGAAGGTCTGTTGCATCAGTGGGTTAAATAATAGAGGTTTTGTTCAGGAGAGAGAATAAATAACACAGCAAATTCCACAGCAACCAATGACACAGCATCATAATACCTTTCCCTTTTTTGCAGCTTGGTTAAATAGCCTGTGTACTATGTCCAGTAATAATTATAGACATTGATTTTCAGTGCAACATGACAGGCCTGTGATGGCTTACCTCTCAGAGCTCAGTATGAAACGCATGTACAATCAACCAGTATGTTTTAACATGAATCACTCATTGAATAACTGGATGTACGGTTCTAGGAAACATCTTCAGTTACTAGAGTCTGGTTTGTACTGGAAATGTACTTTAAGTACATTTAAGCACTGTATTATTATGTGTGCTAGATACAAGCACAGTATACACTCATCGTCACAAACTAGCTGCACCCAGAAGGAATCAACTGACAGGAACAAAACTTGGTGGGTGTGTTTGACATCATGAGACATGCAAATGATTCAAGTTTCACGCTCGGCCATGCATGTGACGCAAGCAAGGACGGACCTTATCACTGTATCTGACTGACCCAACAGCCACGATTGCAGACATTCGGTGAGCAGTGATGCCCTCCACGAGTCATCCTGTTAGTGCCAGACTGCAATGGTGTTGTGCCAGACTGTCAATAAGTGACACAGAATGGCAGCGGGTCATTTGCAGTGATGAGTCCTGCTTTTGTCTTGGTGGAGGTGACCACCGAATCTGTGTGTGGAGGCACCGTGGTCAGTGCCAACAGTTTTGTTGTCACATGTCCAGAAGGCCTGGTGTCACTCCACCTCAACCCCTACAGCAAAATCTGCAGGAACTGTGTGAGAATATTCAAGCTGCATGGGATGGATTATCACAGGACACCATTAGGAACCTCTACAACTCCATGCTGAGTTGCTAAATTTGAGATGCTAAATTTATCATCATTTATTGTTCCTGGTAACCTTTATCTTCCTTCCCAACAGCACTGCAATCCCACACTTCCTTCTGGGTGCAGCTATCCAAGTCCAAACTCCCCTTGAGCTCAGTTAAACACAGCATAATTGCTATATCTAGCAATACCTAGCCAGTGCTCATTCCTAGAGAGAAGACAAGCACAGTGTAGGTGTAATACAATGCATGTTGCTTCACAAAGAGATGGACTTCAGTCTGTGTTTGAAGACCACGAGAGAGTCTGCTGTTTGCTCAGCCAGAGGAAGTTCATTCCACCATCTGGGTGCCCAGATAATTCCAATTTATATTATTATTATTGTTATTCTTTTTGTCTGAGAGATTTTTGTCTGCTAACTAGTAGGAACTATTTTTTCGGAATGTTTGATCTGATCGGGAATGGTGTGCTTGTATATAGCTTTTTGATCCGATGTACAGTTTTCGGAAAAACACAGAAAGACACCGTTTCACATGTACTACCTCCTTTATACTTAATGTTTGGTACCACTCAAACCCTATTGTTTCCTTTAACCTACAGCCACCAAACGGCATGTACTCACTCAGGGCAGATCCCCTCTAACTCTAATGCACAGCTATACTGACCTGCACTCCTCTATGTGTCGTTTATTCATCCCTCCTTCCTCCCATAGCAACCACAGCCTAGCAACAGCCTAGCAGGAATTGGGAACCATTTAAGCTGCGCCACCATTCCATGTGTCCTTCAGGAAATGCACTTTTCTAGTTCTCCTTCATTTTTTTGGTCAAGTGATTTTTGTGTGCTAACTAGTCCCACAGTTTTTAAGGTATCGACACCGTTCCAGCTCCGGAATGTTCGGTCTGGTGGGTAATGATGTGCTTGTACACAGCTTTTTGATCCAACCTACAGTTTTTGTAAAAACTCCAAAACATATATATATATATTTTCCAAATTAAGAATGAATCGGGTGGAAGAGTACACGCCTATGTACTGCACTTCTGCTTGACCCAGAGACACCATCTCAGGGCAGACCCTCAAGCATGTATTCAATGTTGGTCTGACCTGCACTTGTCTGTTTATCTCTTTTTTTCCCACCCCTGATTTCTCCCATAGAGTCCCATTTATTTTTGGCCCTACCCAAACCCTGTTGTCTCCTTTAACCTACAGACACCAAACTGCCTATACTTACTGAGGGCAGATCCCCAAACTCTAATCCACACACATACTGACCCACACTCCTCTATGCGTCGTTTATTCATCCCTCGTTCTATCCATACACTTCCATTCATTTTTTGCAACACCTTTGCAACCGGCTAAGCTGTGCAGTCACACTTTATATTATTATAGTTCTCTCTAGTTAACATTAGTAATAGTCTAGTTAGCTGAGGACACAGTTGTTCTTACTGTATATGTGCATTATGGCCCATAAGCCCTGATAACACTTAGCTCTGGACATATTTCATTAAGAGCCTAAGGACTGTCTAGCTCAAGTGCTGATTGATTTTTCAGTGTGGTAACGTGGGACTCTTTGTGATTTGTCCTCCAGAGAATGAATCTGCCAAGAGACAGTCTTCCAGAAAGGTGAGCCCACCACAACATAGTTATATTTCAAGATATTTATTGTTTGCAATAATAGCCAACATAACAATAACAATAAAAACACTACAATAAAAACAATAAAAACATGTAAATGTTCTTTTGCCTTCACAGAGAACAGACAACACTGAAAACGGTAACAGAATCTGTGCCAGAGGCAACGGACGGGCTTCCAGACAGGTGAGACCATCAGAAAAGAGCCTTAATCGTTCCACTGTGCAAGAAGCAATATCCATAAACACAAATGACCCCATAAAATAATCCGAAAATTAATAAACAGTCATGCATATGAGTAAATGTTTGTTTTGCCCTCACAGAGGATATACTACAACAAAGACGGTGACAGAGTCTGTGCCAGATGTGGTAGACAGACTTCCAGACAGGTGAGACCACCATGAAATAGCCATGATGTACAAAAACTAAAGGTTCAGTTTCTACATAATAGGAATGTGCAGGTCCAGTTTAAAGCCTCGATCCCATACGAGGGCTGTGGAGTATCAGCCGGATCCAATCTAATTAGTGTTTTTAGAGCCAGTTTTGCTACTTTTATAAATGACCATTTTATGGGACACAATTATCAATAAATATGTGGTTTCAAGTTTATACTTTGTTTAATACTAATTATTGTCCAATTTGATTGACCTGCTTGGTGATATGCTTGGATATGTATATGTTTATCTTACATTTACAGAACAGACACAACAACAACAACAACAACAACAACAACAGCAGCAGCAGCAGCATCAGTAACAGAGCCTAGGCAGGTGGTTACAGACAGACTTCCAGAAAGGTGAGACCAACAGTGGATTTAGTGATTCTGGAGCTCTAAGCAAAAGGCAGTAATGAGGGCCTTGAATGCACATTTTTAAATTAGTGTAAAAAAGTAGATTAGATTAGATTAGATTAGATTTCCTTTATTGTCGCCACCTGAAACAGTACTCAACATAAACTCACCATCAAAAGAATAGTTGCACAAATAGTTGCACCCAGAAGGAATCGACTGACAGGACATGGTGGGTAGGTCTTCAGTGACAAGTCCCGCTTTTGTCTTGGTGGAGACGACCAATGAATCTGTGTGTGGAGGCACCATGGTCAGAGCCAAGATGAACGGTTAGTTGTCACATGTCACACGTGCAGAAGGCCTGGTGTCACTCCACCTCCACCCCTACCGCACAATCTGCAGGAACTGTGTGAGAATATTCAAGCTGCATGGGATGGATTATCATAGGACACCATTAGGAACCTGTACAACTCCATGCTGACACGTCTGGCATGCTGCGTTAGCAAACATGGTGGCCTGACACCATACTGAGAGACACTACTTCTGTATGTGTAACTCAATAAATATTACCCATATCAGTCTAAATGTATCATCATCTATTGTTCCTGGTAACCTTTATCTTCCTTCCCAACAGCACTGCAATCCCACACTTCCTTCTGGGTGCAGCTATTCTTTTGATCTATTTGTAGCATCTAATACTGCTTTGAGATTGTAGTATGAATATTATATGATTGCTTATTTTTAGACAGTTTTTATTGACTAATGTTATAAAGTGAAATTATCAATACTGGCAGATATATTGGTTTTAAGAAAAGATAGTTTGAAAGAAGCAAACCTATATGCCATTATAATGATATCATTTGGTGCAGACTAATTAAGATGTAATGAGTAAATACCAGGAAGTTTCCAGGAAGTAATAAGTAACATATTCCCATCACATTTTGAGAGAAGTGATAGTAAGTAGTATGAGTGAATGGATGCATTACTGTGCTATTACTGCAATGCTGGAGCTATACGTACTAACACTAACGCTAGCATTAAGTCTGGTCTGCTGAGCCTGTGCAGAACTTTGGTTAACACACATAAAACACAATGCATATAATAAGTAGCTGTTCATTTTGCACCTACAGGGAAGACACAACTTCAGAGTCTGTGCCGGAGGTAACAGACGGACTTCCGGAAAGGTAAGACCACCACAAAATACCACAGTGTGAGACACACAATGTCTAATCCAACACATACAGTACTGTACAAACCTCAAAGACCATCCGTCATTGACTTAATGTCCTGTCAAAACATTCCTGTTGATTATCAGCACATATTAACACATATGTTCAATATTATTATTAGTAGCAGTAGTATTTTAAGGTACATAGAAATGTCAACAGTGAAACATCATTCTGCCCTGTCCACTCTGTGTCCTTTCTTGAGCGATTGTGTCTGTGCATTTTGCTCCCACAGAACAGATACACCTGTAAAGTCTGTAACAGAGCCTGTGCAGGTTGTAACAGGTACGGGACAGTAAACGAGAATGTTGCAGACACCTTGCATAATACCTGGCATAGACTTGTATAATGTCTCCTAAGTAGTTATAATAACATGCATAATACTGTATATAGAGTGAGATTAGGCAACTTCATAAGGGTCAGGCCACAACGCCTTATAATACCTGCCCATAAGAACATTATCAGCACTAATGCTATAATGCATCATGACACTTAACAGAGTTGTATTCCAGGCCATTAGAGGCTTTAAGTGAGGTCAAAGTTCAGGAAATTTAATTTCAGTGCGTAACAGCTCATGAAGCATTATAAGTAGTCTTTACAGACTTATGTGAAGTGAGCTTGTCTAACTGGGAATACAGCACATACAGTGTGAATATGTTGCTCTGCCAGGTACACTATACTGCCAAAAGTATGCCTTCACACCCATATCAAATTTTTGAATATTCTTGTGTATTATTCGTGAGGTCAGACTCCTCTCTAATTCATCCCAAAGGTGTTCTATCGGGTTGAGGTCAGGACTCTGTGCAGGCCAGTCAAGTTCTTCCACACCAAACTCGCTCATCCATGTCTTTATGGACCTTGCTTTGTGCACTACTGCACAGTCATGCTGGAACAGGAAGGGGCATTAAGAGTTCCTTTCAATGGAACTAAGGGTCCGAGCCCAACTCCTGAAAAACAACCCCACACCATAATCCCCCCTCCACCAAACTTTACACTTGGCACAATGCAGTCAGACAAGTACCTGGCAACCGCCAAACCTAGACTCATCCATCAGATTGCCAGATGGAGAAGCGTGATTGGTCACTCCAGAGAACACGTCTCCACTGCTCTAGAGTCCAGTGGCGGCGTGCTTTACACTACTGCAATCGATGCTTTGCATTGCGCTTGGTGATGAAAGGCTTGGATGCAGCTGCTTGGCCATGGAAACCCATTCCATGAAGCTCTCTACACACTGTTCTTGAGCTGATCTGAAGGCCACATGAAGTTTGGAGGTCTGTGGTGATGGACTCTGCAGAAAGTTGGCGACCTCTGCGCACTATGCACCTCAGCATCCACTGAGCCCGCTCTGTCATTTTACGTGGTCTACCACTTTGTGGCTGAGTTGCTGTCGTTCCCAGTCGCTTCCACTTTGTTATAATCCCACTGACAGTCGACTGTGGAATATTTAGTAGGAGGAAATTTCACGACTGAACTTGTTGCACAGGTGGCATCCTATCACGGTACCACGCTGGAATTCACTGAGCTCCTGAGAGCAACTCATTCTTTCACTAATTTCTGTAGAAGCAGTCTGCATGTCTAGGTGCTTGGTTTTATGCACCTGTGGCCATGAAAGTGACTGGAACACCTGAATTCAATGATTTGGATGGGTGAGTGAATACTTTTGGCAATATCGTGTAACAGGTAAGGGAAAATAAACGAGCATGTTGGGGACACTTCTGCTGTTTTCATTGTTTGAAATAACGTATGCTGTGCCAGATAAACCGGAGGAGGGCCTGGTCCAGACTGAGATATCAGTAGATTTTTCCCAGCCACCTCCCAGCATCCCAACTGAACCAGTAGGCACCTCCGAAGACTTAGAAGAGGAAGCTACAGAAGCCCCAGAGGAGGTCAGTGCATGGTCATGCTGTGTAACACCCTGAAATAACATGCATTTATGATCATAAAGCTGTTCTGTTCATGCTTCCCCGGGCAAATCACGGGATTAGATTAGCACGTAGCGCTCAATGGAGAAGCTTGGTGAAAGCCTTCAGTTTGACATCCCAGCCAGACTGATGAAAGTTCTTCTTAACTCATGCAATATACTTCACAATGAATTTTTAACAGCAGCCCGCCGGTGGTAAAAAGTCAGCTAGCTGTAGATATACTAGAATATTAGCTCTACAGCAAAAAGAAATGACTCTACTCAGGAGATGCGGGCTGCTTAACGTCACTCAACCGTTTAAAAAATTCAGAACTCTGCTTTTGCCCCCAAATCACAGACCTTTGAGTGGAATATTACAAAGACATATGCTCTAGTGCTGAGTCAGTATGACTTTGGAGGAAGCTGCATTTCACAGAAAGCTTTAATGTACACCGCATTCAAATGTCTGCTATTAGCTAATGATGTCCCTGTCTTTGTACCTGAAAGCACCATTACAGGAAAATGTTAATGCGTTCTTGGAAGTTAAGCCCAATTTCCAGCTTGAATCTCGCATAAGGTTCATTTCATGTAATTCACGCTGCACATAGAATTGCTACCTTGTTTATAGCCGTGCCATTTCTGTAGGACTTGGAGATGCCTAACGTGGTGCCTGAGGACCTGGTGGTGCAGGTAGTGGAGTTCAGCATTAGTCTGGTGGACCCCGGGTACAGGGAACTGCTTGGGGATGCTGATTCACCTCAGTACCATGACCTCTCACGCCACCTACAAGACCAGGTGAGAGTCTAGGAAGCTAGCGTGATGTTGAACGCAGCGCTCTACTAAGGATGTCCAGTGTCATTATTATTAGTTACTGCAGTGTTAGCATTGTTTTCCTACTTGGTCATAGTCCATATACAGAACCCTCATACCTGGGATTTGTGATATGCACTCTTTGTCTATATGCTTGTAGACTTTGGCGAGTCAATGATTCTCATTCTAAAATCGGGAGTTTTTCTACCCCTGTTGCTGCAGTAACAACCTGTGGAAGACTGTGGAAGCCCATTTCCGCCACTTAAAGAAAAAAAGGCTATATTGTAAATCGTAATTATGAAAAAAGTATGTCATAATTATGAGTTATTAAGTCATAATTATAAGCTAGCAAGTCATAATTATGAGATACTGTATACTGTATACTGTCTTCTATGGAGATGTCTTATGAGATGGAAGACCGTTCTATGGAAGACTGTTTTTGCCACTTCAAGCAAAAAAAGGCCATACAGTATCTCATAATTATGGCTTAGCATCTCATCATTATGATTTGCTTTCTCATTATTATGACTTTCTATCTCATAATTACTATTTAGCATCTCATCATTATGACTTACTATCTCATAACTATGACTTACTATCTTATAATTACTACTTATCATCTCATCATATCACTTATCTCGTAACTGACTTACTATTTCATAATTATGACTTTCTATCTCTTAATTATGACTTAGCATCTCTAAATTTGACTTACTTTCTCATAATTTTGACTTAGCATCTCCAAATTTGACTTGCTTTCTCTTAATTATGACTTACCTTCTCATAATTGACCTACTATATGGCTTTTGTTTTCCTTTAAGTGGTGTAAATTGGCTTCCATAACAACCTCTACTATTCTAGACTGCAAAAAATGATATCTTGGCAAGTCAAATGATATTATATCTAGTTGATGTGTACTAATATTCTTATTTTTGGATTATTAAAAGTTCATTTTGAGATTATTGTACTATTAAAAGTGATTTTAATAGGGCAAATGTTCTCGGTATATAAGCAGATAACTGGGCTTGTTTCCAGCATAGTTCTTACAATAAGAGGAATAATCTGCCAATACAGTGAGCAAAAAAATGTGGGTTATTAAAATCACTTAAAACAAGTACAAATGTCTAAAAAAAACCTTAATCTTAAAATTAGTTTACAACAATCTTGGCACTTAGGAATTTTAAGATATATCAAGTACCGTAGATAGTATGAATCCTGTATTCATAATGCATTATAAATACATTTATGGGCCATTGTGTAGCATGCATAACGCCTTGCATGATACCTGGCAGCATGCATAACACCATTCATTGTACCTGGCATAAGCTTGTATATATTTCTAAGTAGTTATAATGACATGCATAATACTGTATATAGAGTGAGATTAGGCAACTTCATAAGGGTCAGGTCATAACACCTTATAATACCTGCCCATAAGAACATTAACATCTCTGCATCATGACACTGAACAGAGTTTTATTCCAGGCCTTTAGAGGCCTTAAGTGAAGTGAAGGTTTAAGAAATTTCTGTGCGTTATACGTCATGAAGCATTATGAGTGGTCTTTACGGATTTAGGAATTCTTTAACACTTATATTAGCAGAGCTGGTTTAAAGCCAGAGCTAGTGTATTACAACATTTCAAGCTTACAGTGTTCAGATTTGATAGTGCAGTGGAAGACTAACGTTATAAAGCTGCATATTCTTGGTTTCTAAAGTGTTGAGCAAATAATTATAACTAGTTGTATGTAAAAGCTCACACATGGCATTATAAAGCATTACGTATGCCATATGACACCTTATAAATGCATTTCGAATGCATAATGAACACAGGATTCAGAGGAAGCATTACTGATCATTTTACTTGCAAAGATATAACGTGTGGGAAAGCTTTACACTAGATATTGGAACACTGCTGTAAGCTTTTGATTGCATTCAGCCATTACAGCATCAGTGAGGTCAGGTATTGATGTTGAAAGATTAGTTCTAGATCACAATGTTCCACACCCCACAGCTTCTCCTGGCTCGCATGATGCTTTTTGTTGCTTTACAGCTGTTCACACCTAACGGTGACGGTCAGCTTCCTTTTGGTCACTGGAGTTTAAAGTTACTGGTTGACTCATAGATAAAAGATGACTTAGAGAAACCAAAGTGAACTTTTTCTCCAGGTCTCCTCACTATGCACCAGCTCACCTCTGAAAATATTTATTCTGCCATTTATGTGACTGTAGTTTTAATAACACCTACCAGAATTATAATGACGATATTTTATATATATTTTATTACTTTAGCTTTTGGTTGTGTCTCTGGACCCACCCTAAGGGCAGGCCCCCACCGTACCCCTGCTGCCTCCTCCACTGCTCACCAGTTTTCAAGTTTGAATCAGTTTTCTGTTCATGTCAATCTCCGCCCACAAGCACACGCCCACAGCAAACCACAAGGCATATCAATGTGTGTTTTTGATAAACACTAGCTCTTATGAATGTGTCCCAATGCACCTACAAAAAGGGAAATAACAAGGCTGGAAAACAAAACCTGAAAGTTTCACAATTATGTCAGTTCAGAGTGGTATTTATTTATTTATTTATTTATTTATTTTCTTTCAAGAAAATCCAATGAGTTAATGATACCAACCAAACCTGAAGGCCCTGAAAACAAATAACACACGTAATATTTTTAGCATTTGTAAATATGCAAGGCCTATTCGTTCAACCATCATGATCCAAAGCCCAAGTACATTTTTTGTGTTTTTGGAAACGTGATGGTTTTATATACTGGCTAGTGTTTTTTTTTTTTTTTTAGTTCTGCCTAGTGGGGTAAAATTGCCACCACTGAAAAATTTGGTAGTCAAGTCAAGTTTATTTATGTAGCACAATTTACAGCAGATGTTGTCACAAAGCAGCTTTACAGAGAATCCGGGTCCGAGCTCCCAATGAGCAAGCCAGAGGCGACGGTGGCAAGGAAAAACTCCCTCAGAGGAAGAGGAAGAAACCTCGAGAGGAACCAAGAACTCAAAAGGAGAACCCATCCTCTTCAGGTCGACCCCGGATAGCAACAAACACAAAAGGATGAGAGTTTATAATTCTAGGCAACACTGAATAAGAGCTGTTAGTAACTGTTAGATGGAAGACTATGATGATAGTCTATTAGAAAGAGTAGGAGAAGTGTTGAGTGTTTTTTGATGAAGAAATGTCAGATTAGTCTGTGATTAAATAGTAGCGTCATGATTAGATAGATAATTCAATCATTTGCTTTAATAAAACATAAATAATAATGGTATAGGGATTAAGTTATGGGCTTATAGGTTATAGGTATAGGCTTAATATAATAACACTTGCTAATTCCTTCCCTCAGGTCCAAACACTATTAAGCAGGTCAGTCCATATGTTTTAAATTCTGAACCAGTTTGATAGAATGATCCATATACTCTATTCAAGATGCTACAAACACAACATTCACCCCTTTACCTGAAACCCTCGTGGCCATTATCTGTGTCCCACTGGCATGCCAACGTGAGACTAATTAGATGATGGACTACTAATTTGATTTGATACTTGATGGCACTTCCACTAAATGTACTGCGTGCACATTCTCTAGAGGAGCTCTGCTGAAAAGCTGCTTACCAAAACAGAGCTAGATAGCCTCGGCTTAGTTTAACGCCCAAATGCCAAAAAAGCGCCTACGTCTTTTATTTACGTTCAGGCACCTCATTCTATTCAGTTAGATTCATTCCTTAAAAGTTGATCTCACGTCCTTTTGTGACCGTTTTTTAATTCATCATGTTTCATTCACCATGGTTGCTAACTAAACATGTCAGACGTCTCGGCATGGAGTTGTAGAGGTTCCTAATGGCGTCCTGTGATAATCCATCCCATGCAGCTTGAACATTCTCACACAGTTCCTGCAGATTGTGCGGGGGGGTGGTGGTGGAGTGACACCAGGCCTTCTGGACGTGTGATGCGTGACAACAAATCGTTCATCTTGGTGCTGACCACGGTGCCTCCACACTTTGATTCGTTGGTCATCTCCACCAGGACAAAAGCGGGACTCATCACTGAGTCACTCCATGCTGGCACGACACCATTGCAGTCTTTGGTGACAGTGACGTGGTGTTAAGGACAGTCGTCGTAACGGTCTGCATGCATGTAGTCCTGTGTTGTGCAGCCGTCTGCCAATGGTGCTGGCACTAACAGGATGACTCATGGAGGACATCACTGCTCACTGAATGTCTGCAATCGTGGCATGTCTCTGTGCATGTCAGACAATTTGCCGGTTCTCTCTCTCCGTGGTTTTCGTAGGTCTCCCAGATCCTGCATGTCGCTGGTGCGTTCCTTTGCCTATGCACTGCCGCTAACAGTGTGCTATGGTAATATCCACACATCCGGTATGCCGTGCAACCTTATATAGTCAGTTAGGTACAGCGAAAAGCTGCTTACCAAAAGACAGCCAGGTCACATCAGGGAAAGCCAGCAGATTAGCTCACCGCCGCACAGATAGGCTCGGCTTAATTTAACGCCCACATGCCAAAAAAGCACCCAGGTCTTTTATTTACTTTCAGGCGCTCCATTCTTTTCTGTTAAATTAGTTCTTCAAAAGTTGATCTCACGTCCTTTGGTCACCGTTTTCCACTAATCCCAGTGGCGCATGTGTTAACACAGCTGCAGAATAGAGCCGCCTTTGCATCAGGATGCATTTGGAATCTTGGCTCAGTTTGCTAGGAATTTGATGCTAATTCCTTCCCTCAGATCCAAGCACTGTTAATGTTTGGCCGAGAAAAGGCACCAGTTGGCGGAGTCACCAATTAGCGAAGCAACAGTTGACCCATGTGGATGGCCCTGACAAGGTTGGTCCTCACAAGGAATTCTCTCCTTTTGTCTGTTTTCGCACAGATGCAACACGTATTCGACGACTTGCCTGGCTTTAAAGACATCCAAGTGCTGGGGATCAGGTAGGTTCATACAGAGCAGCTAGAGGCTCAGCACAGCTGGGTTCAGGAGCAGGAAAATGTAGAGGATGAGGTCATTTCCTGAGGTCATCAAAAAGCCATGTCCTCCTTATTAAAGCTCGTTGATTAGTGGGTGAGTCATCGGCTGTACGCGGTACTGCCCTCAGGGCACGAAAGAATCATCGGACTTAATTGGAATGACATACTATTCATCTGGTAAAAGCACAGCTGGTTGGAAAAAAAAGAAGAAAAAGAAAAACAGATAAAGATCCAGGTTTGGCCTCCCTGAAGTATCGTAGTGATAGCATTATCATAACTGTCAGACGTAGTCATAGTAATAGTGTCACTTGCTCTGCTATCTTGATGTTACGATGCTTTTGGGGAAGCAGGCCAGATTGCGTGATCATCTTTAGTCATTTCGGGCTGCTTATGAACGCTGACTAATTATTGCATTTAGCTTTTGTCGCGTAGGGATGCCAATCCCTGTGCAGTCATTATGTAAAGCAGTCCGTAATGTTTGCATTTACCAGCAATCTCTCACCAGATCATTATTTGTGCACTCTAAGATGCAAATGAATAGCAGCGCAACATTCCATCCATTAAAGTCAGAAGGGCTCTTTTTAGCTGTTATGATTTCTCACCCAGTGTGACTGACTTCTCTTTTTCCTTTCTGTTAAATCAAGCCAAACGGAAGGGAATGATGGGTAATTGTATTAAAGAGTAGTAGTATGTAGTATGCACTCACACCAGCACAACACACACTAACACACCACCACCACATCAGTGTTACTGCAGTGCTGAGAATGATCAGCATGTATAGTAATTAGATCACAGGTTACGTCCTCCTACATGGTTGTTTAAGAAATTAGACATTTATATTTTATATTATATATATATATATATACACATCATCAAAAGAATAGCTGCTATTGGGAAGGAAGAAAAAAGAATATGCAGTGCTATTGGGAAGGAAGATAAAGGTTACCAGGAACAATAAACGATGATAAATTTAGACTGATATGGGTAATATTTATTGAGCTACACATACAGAAGTAGTGTCTCTCAGTATGGCATCAGGCCTCCATGTTTGCTTACGCAACACGCCAGACATCTCAGCATGGAGTTGTAGAGGTTCCTAATAGTGTCCTGTGATAATGCATCCCATGCAGCTTGAATATCCTCACACAACAAACCATTCATCTTGGTGCTGACCACAGTGCCTCCACACACGGATTCGTTGGTCACCTCCACCAAGACAAAAGCGGGACTCGTCACTGAAGATGACACGCTGCCATTCTGAGTCACTCCATGACAGTCTGTCGACGTGGATGTGGTGTTAAGGGCACTTGTCTTAACGGTCTGTGTGCATGTAGTCCTGCCTCGTGCAGCCGTCTGTCAATAGTGCTGGCACTAACAGGATGACTCATCACTGAATTTCCACAATCATGGCATGTCTCCGTGCATGTCGGACAATTTGTCTCTCCGTGGTTCGTGTAGGTGTCCCAAATGCTTTATGTCGCTGGTGTGTGCCGTCATCTATGCACTGCCGCCAACAGTGTGCTATGGTAATATCCACATGTCCAGAATGGTGCACAATAGGACGACCTTATATAGTCGTCAGGCACAGCAATAAGAGCTGTCCTTGCTTGTGTCACATGCGTAGCTGAACGTGAAACTTGAATCATTCGCATGTCTTACCAAAGTCGAACCCACCCAGCAAGTTGATGATTCCTTCTGATGATTCCAACTATTCTTTTGATGATGAGTGTGTATGTATATATATATATATATATATATATATATAT
>CM067481.1:6075182-6101884 GCA_034552555.1 Semaprochilodus insignis
TTTAGCAAGCATGCGTCATAGCCCAGTTAGAACTTAAATATATATTTATTATTCCCCTTTTAATAATTATTAAAATGTATTTTTAAATTCTTAAAGTTCTTGTGCATTTTGTAAGCTTTTGTCTGTTTTACGAAAGAAAAAAAAACTCGTCACTGTTGTCAGTCGACTTGAAGGTTCTCAGTCGACTTAAAGGGTCTCCGACTGACGATTCGACTCGTCGACTTCTAGAGGGCAGCCCTAGTCCTCTCATGTATACAAATACATCATACAACCACTGGGATTCCACGCAGCGTCAGCCAATCCAGACTACTAGCCTAGCCGCTGATCTAGAGGCTAATAAATACATCCAAGCTAGCATTAGTCCAACTCCTCTCTCAATTGTCTCACGCTTCTCTACCTTCATTCAGCACAAAGTGGACACCAGAAAAATGTTCCTCGATTTACTCAAACCTTCTGCATCTGGTCAAACACAAACACCTGCAGTGGTCAGTAATCTCCCTCTAAAGACTAGTGTATGGAAGCGTACAGTCATACGGGTCTACCAGTAGTGGCTAAGATCCCAGTCTACAGGAAATTCTCCTCAGACTTGCGCCAGGGAAGGCATCCACCAAATCTGGCCCAACTGCACAATTCTTTGTTGGAAGAGTGGCTGAACATTGATGTGGTCTTATATTAACACTGGAATGCTCTTATACGGAACACAACAGCAGTGGAGTCTTCAGCCAGAGCTGTCTGAACAGCCAGGATAGCAGTCCTGCCACCGATAGGCATTTATCCTGAATATGGTAGACATTAATGTTGCCAACTAACCCCACAGGCCAGCACGGAATGACACAACCAACCCTGCCATGCACTTAAAGTCCGCACAGTCACTACCCACTCTTCTTAATTCTGGTTCTATTTACAAGAATTAATATCTCTCTTACTGCAAGTCCAGCCCTTACCATGTGCCTCCGCACAAACTGTCCTCGTCTAGCCAGAGTTTGAGCAGAGTCCCTGGGGCACATGAGGGCACCTGACCCTCTCTGCAGCACGGTATTCATAATGTCCACTGAAATAAGCCTCTCTTACTGCAAGTCCAGTGCTTACCATATGCCTCTGCACCTCCACGGTTGCACAAGCCAATAGCTGGATGCTACACAGCCACACGTTCAATAGACAAACTGTCCCGGAACCCCACACATAGTCTGAGCAGAGTCCCTGGGGCACATGAGGGCACCTGACCCTCCGCAGCCTCTCTGCATCAGGGTATTCATAATGTCCACTAAATGTAACCTCTCTTACTGTAAGTCCAGCCCTTATCATGTGCCTCTGCACCTCCACTGTCGCATGAGCCAATAGCTGGTTGCTACACAGCCATGCGTTCAATAGACAAACTGTCCCGGAACCCCACACATAGTCTAGCCAGACTCTGAGCAGAGTCCCTGGGGCACATGAGGGTACTTGACCCTTCGCAGCCTCTCTGCAGCAAGGGGATTTGCACACATATCAGGTATGTATGCTCTTGGCCATGCACACCGCCGTGTCCTTTTCCCTGTGGCAGCTGAGCAGAGAGACTGGGTATTCCCTTCTGAGGGCCACTGGCTGCGACTCTTGGTTGCAGCCTCCTAACTTGAGTCCCACTCCAAACTGAAACTGGGAGTGAGAGGGACCCTCATAACAGTGAGCCAAAATAATGCTGCACAAAGCTAATTACTTCTTGCCGTAGGCGTTTTAGAGCCATCACTGCCAAAAACAGGCTTTTTCTTTTTAATCCCATCTTTGTTTAGGCTTATGAATACGCACTTTTTGTCGCAAGACATTAAGCGTGCGGATTTGAAGGAGTTATATGCACTGAGAGTACATTAAATGTCAAAGATACTGCACAGCAGTGCGTTTGCTTTGTCAGGTTCGGTACAAAGTCTTCCGAGCAGAGCCATAATTGCACTTGATGTACCGTTCACAGGTCTAAACTGAAATCATGACTCATCAACAAACAGCACAACAGGGGGAAAAAGGCCTCCGTGTACGAGCGGAGAGTAGCATCACTTATGGAAAACAGGAGCAGCGGCGCGAGATCTTTCACTTCAAAGCGGCACTATCCTGAATGACCCTGTCACAGGGCAAATCCACAGATTCAAAGTGCTGTCTGCCACCGAGGTCTCCAGATAGGCTCATTAATGTCTTGTATAAAGGCATCTCTCAGAGCTTGCTTGTTTCCTGCCAGCTCTGGGGTGAGAACAAAAATGGGAAAGAAAGCAGCACTCAAATGCATCAGTCTCGAATAAATCAAACTCGTTCGGCGCAGAACGGTGTTTTAATGACAAAGCCAACAAATTAGCATGCATCACTACAGTGTTTCCCAGCAGGAGTTCGATTTTTTCGAGCAGACAAAATTTCAGACTCTATATATTTCTTTCTTTTTTTGCAGAGGGAAATGAGTTTTGAAGTACTGCACTTGAAGACGCTTTGTGAGCATTGGAAAACGGGAGCTCATTATAAGGAGGTCTTGTTTTTTACTGCCGTCTGCAAGCGTAGCATGTGAAGAGGGTGTCCTGTAATTGAAGACAAAGCCTTAATGCTAAAAACCCACAAATCCTCCAACCGAGCTGAGGCTGGAAAGTTGGACTTAACAGCTTACTTTCTTGTTGATTATCTACAGTCCACAAGCCATTATACCGTTCCCCGTGTTAAGTCCCAGTGTCGCCGCTGGTTCCTTAAAATGGGCTACGCTGGGTGAATCATGTGCTCCCAAGACCTCATTAAATCTCGACCCTTAGGAGATATTTCCTGTCCAGAAGCTTATTATAACACGTCTCCACTTAGTTTTACCGCCGTGATATTAGCTTCTACTTTGTTATGGAAAAACAGAGTGCCACTTAAGCAAGGCCGCAAAGGTCAACGCCAAGGAGAGAAATCTAGTTAACAAGGTTGGCGCATGAATAGAACACTTCTTGAGGATTTTGGTACTGTCCTTGTCCTCTCCCCAGCTGCTGCCGTACCTGCAGTCCAACCTGACCGGCTTCAAGCAGCTGGAGATCCTGAACTTCAGGAATGGGAGCGTGGTGGTCAACAGCAAGATGAAATTTGCCAAGTCCGTGCCATACAACATCACCCAAGCCGTCCACTGCGTTCTGGAGGACTTCTGTAACGCAGTCACTCAGCGCCTAGACATTAAGATCGACAGCCATTCGCTAGACGTGGAGCCAGGTAAGAAGTGTGAGGGATACCCACTGGTTTCGGGGCTGGGGTGCAGGGTGAGGTCCCAAGTTTGCTGACATCTCCAGCATTGGTTGAGATGCTAGCTGTCTCGCCATAGCAGCACTGAGTGGTTTAGCACTTCTGGAAAAGCTTTTTTCTAGTTTAGTAGGTCTTCCACATGTTAGCTGAGTATCCCGGGCATAGTGGCTCGGCTATGAACGCCCAACTGGGTAAACCAATTTGCTACAGCTCCACCCTGAGGCAGACCAGTGCCGTATGTCTAGAGATAGAAGAATACTAAAGACAGAAGCCCGATGATTGTGGGTAAAGCAGCTAAACAATGACCTTTTCCTGAAATTGTAATTGATCTCGCATCAAATATATCCCTAACAGACACCATAAGGTCAAAGAAATTTGAGTTTGAGACATTCAGGGGGTCCAAGATATAAATTTGGGAGTCCCGGACCCCCCAGAACCCACTGTGTTTCGCACCAATTGGCCTGTCAGTAGTCCTAAATTCATTCAGTTGCATATTCCATTCCAATGTGTATAAAAAGTAACATATTCCGAATACAGTTAGAATATATGTTGATTAGGGCACATGGGAACAACTCCGCTTATCCTTCTGGGTGGCGCTGGATCCTATACCAGTGCTCACTAGGCAGAGAGAAGGAAACACTCGGACAGGCCACCGGTCCATCACAGGGCAAACACACATGCACATTTACTCACACCCAGTGGCCACCAAGAGAAAGCCCATGCAGACACCGGGAGAACAGGGACCCCGGATACCCCAGTTGGGAATTGAGGCAACAGCTCTACCCACTGCACCACCATGTCGCCCACAGTGCTGAAATTCAGATATTAAATATAGCTTTACTTTGGAATTCACAGAAACACAGCTAGCTACCTTCTCTAACTTTTTAGACTAATTATAATGTTGCTAGCTTTCTCTGACTCGCACACTTGACAGACATGGTCCTGTCCTGTGTGAAATGTGACCGATCAGCACAATTGTGACCAGTTGCCCCAGTTGACACTATATGCCCAAAAATACATAGACACCCATCATATTTATTGAGTTCAGAGTTTGTGCTCACTGCCTTTGTTCCAATAAAGGGTTATATGCACATAACAAGGTTTGTGGTGTTCAGTGCATACCGTGCTAGGTTTGTCTACCATGTGCTGTCCCGGGTCCGGAAAATACCCATAATAATATATATATATAATATCTCATTTTTAGGTGCCACTTATTTACATATGGTCAAAACAGACTTACCAAATGCACAAACTAAGACGTGCTAGGTAAAGGTACAACCTTTTTCTGTGCAAATACAAGGTTTTCTGTGGCTCCTTTCTGTGGCGTCCACCTGCCACCATGGCCCCCAGTTTGAGAACTGCAGCATTACCTCTTTCTGAGGCTAACCAGCTAATAGAAGGCAGTTAAGTCCTGTAAGACTCAATGTCATGTACCCTTATCTGCAGAGATGCTGGCAAAGCACACATTGAGCTCATCTATGTAAACTATAGGTGTGGAGATGGCAGATAGTACAGGAAAGGCATTCAAATTGCTACAGGCAGTGCATTCTGGGTGCTCATTAAAGGCTAGTGCCCTTCCCCTATCCTTAATAACTTCTCACAGGAGCAGCACATTCAAAGAGAAGAAAGTGATGGACGTTCTCCTATAGGAGGCCATTCATTAGTACTAATGTGATCCAATTTCCCTGTTCCTCTAGGTGATCAAGCCGACCCTTGCAAGTTTCTGGCCTGCAACGAGTTTTCGCGCTGTGTGGTGAACCGCTGGACGAAGGAGGCCGAGTGCCTGTGTGAACCGGGATATGTCACGGTGGACGGACTGCCCTGCCAGAGCCTCTGCGTCGTCCAGCCTGATTTCTGTCTCAATGGCGGAGAGTGTGAAATTGTACCGGGGCATGGCGCGGCTTGCAGGTACCTCACCATACACGCCGTATAAATGCAAATCTCTTAAGCTTTTTTACTCAGTTGACCACAGCTGATGCCAACCAGCATGACAGTGCGTGTCTTGCGGGGTCTTGCTGCTTAGCATCGTCACGTCATAGTTCATCCAAGTTTCTGACTGTAACGTTGGCAAACTTGTTTACTTAGTCGTGGACATTGTTTCATTACTGTTAAAATGAAATCTTGTCTGTGTAAACTAGGGGAGCAATAAGCACCCACATTCACACCCGTGTTTTTCTATCTTTGTGGGGACGACATCTTTGTCTAGCTAGTGCTAGACAACCTTAAACGTCATCTCAACCCCAAGCCAGAACTGAACTTTAAATTTAGAAGCCCAAAACAATTTGTTGGTTTTAACCCTTGGAAGTTATAATAAATCAGCAATAATACAAGCATAGTAATCTCAAAATCATAAACCAATGTTAGCTTACACAAATAAATGAATATGTAAACATCTAATGTGATTCTATGTCAATATTCAATGTATCCTCACTTACTACACAATGGACACTCACTTACTTACCTTCTAACCCACTTCCTCCTGCTGACGGTTGCGGGGGGGTGTTGGAGCCTGGCATGGTGGAGCCCAGGTAGGCACTGCCAAACCAGCACTCCCACTGGTTAGAGTTACAGGAGCTGAACTGAAGGCCTAATACGTTAGATGAAATACTGGATTAGACACAGCAGTGCTGCTGGAGTGTTTAAACCCTTCAGTGTCCACCAGCCAAAGCTACCCAGCCAACAGCGTCCGGAGGGCAGCGTCCTGTGCTGGAGCCTATCCCAACACTGAGCCTAGGTAGACACTGCCAAAGCTAGCACTCCTACTGGTTAGGGCTTCAGGAGCTGAACTGAAGGCCTAATATGGTAGATGAAATATTGGATTAGACACGGCAGTGCTGCTGGAGTGTTTAAACCCTTCAGTGTCCACCAGCCAAAGCTATCCAGCCAACAGCGCCCGGAGGGCAGCGTCCTGTGACCACCGATAAAGGACTAGACGATGACCAACACGAACTGTGCAACAACAGATGAGCTATCGTCAACCAGCACAACACACCACCACCACGTCAGTGTCACTGCAGTGCTGAGAATGATCCACCACCCAAATAATGCCTGCTCTGTGGTGGTCCTGTGGGGGTCCTGACCATTGAAGAACAGGGTAACAAAGTAAACAGATGGACTACAGTTTGTAAGTGTAGAACTACAAAGTGCTCCTATATGGACAGTGAGTGTAGATACAGTCACGTGTACTTAATGAAGTGTATATTTTAATAGCATAGCAAAACAGTAGTAACTCTCGAATTTCTAAGGGTTAAAGCACTCTGCCTTGTGTGGACCTCAAAAGATTCTCTCACAGAGTAGCTGTTCCTTGGAGACTTAATATTAATTAATATTAATATTTCTCCTGGGATACTGGGACCCCGCAAGGATAGAAAAACCAGCACATGCACGCTCACACCGAGCCAACATTTAAGGCCTTGACATTCTCAAGAAGAGCTTAATGAAATATCTGCTCGACTTGTTATCACATGAGTTGATGCTCTAACTGTCTCTCTTGACCCTTTTAGATGTCCCGTAGGTAAATTCTGGCACTTTAACGGGGAGAGATGTGCCGAGTTGGTCTCCGTGCCTCTAGACCCTTTTCTTTTCCTAGCCTGCCTCGTGGGGGCCCTCACCTTTGTTTTTGCCGTCATTGCACTCTTGATATCTATGTACAGGAAATGTGTACGGACCAGAAAGACACTGGCTTTAGTGTAAGCAGGTCTTTTTTCGTCAAATTTCACTGCTGTGTTGACGTATTTATTTCTTCTGCCTATTTGGTTGTACTGTTCTTCATGTACTTAGACAAAGTGACCATCCCGGATCTGTTAGGGACAGACTTTCCTCCAGAGCACTAACACTGATCAGACTGCCTAGGAGGTCTCATTTACAGCGCTCAGAGTTATTTATGATATTACTAAGCCAGAAACTGTGAGGAATTTAATTTCACACCCGCACACTAGCAGAGGTGAGACATTATCGGTGTGGTTCCAGGTGGTTCTTCACCTGAAGATCAAGGTGGTGATTCTTAATTCAGTGTCTAATTTTCTTTTCTGCCACACTGTATTCATAAGGGCGCGTACAATAACTGAAATGAACTCTTTTGAAAGCACCATGCCAGAGTTTGCTATAGGGTGAATGCAGGTAAAGCAGTATGATATGCATGTTTAATGTACACTCGTCATCAATAGAATAGCTGCACCCAAAGGAAGTGTGGGATTGCAGTGCTATTGAGAAGGAAGATAAAGGTTACCAGGAACAATAAATGCATACAGAAGTAGTGTCTCTCAGTATGGCGTTGGACCGCCGAGTTTGCTAACGCAACGTGCCAGACGCCTCGGCATGGAGTTGTAGAGGTTCCTAATGGTGTCCTGTGATAATCCATCCCATGCAGCTTCAATATTCTCACACAGTTCATGCAGATGTTGCGGTAGGGGTGGAGGTGGAGTGACACCAGGCCTTCTGGACATGTGACGTGTGATGACAAACTGACCACGGTGCCTCCACACACACAGATTCGTTGGTCGTCTCCACCAAGACAAAAGTGGGACTGAAGATGACCCGCTGCCATTCTGAGTCACTCCATGACAGTCTGGCACGACACCATTGCAGTCTTCGGTGATGGTGACGTGGTGTTAAGTGCAGCCGTCTGCCAATGGTACTGGCACTAACAGGATGACTCATGGAGGGCATCACTGCTCACTGATCATCTGCATTTGTGGCTGTTGGGTCAGTCAGAGCATGAAACTTGAATCATTTGTATGTCTCACAGTGTCAAAGCCACCCACCAAATTTCATTCCTGTCGGCTGATTCCTTCTGGGTGCAGCTATTTGTGCAACTGTTCTTGTTTTTGATGATGAGTGTATTACAGTGAATACATTTTAAGTCCATTTTAATGTTTCAGTCACCAGGCAGTATATTCATAATCAGTTCATCTGTGATGTAGCTGTCACCAAGCTAGTCACCTGTTGTCCTCTCTGAGGTGTCCATGTTATTTGTGCCATAATCACATGATCAGCAACTAGTTGACATCAAGCTTATAAAGTCGACTAGTCTACAAGGCTGCGTCTCAATTGTGTACTATATTGTGTACAGTATATACTGTGTACTAATCTTAATAGTGTGAGTTCTGCAGGCTAGTACACACAGAATTAGCATACTACATCATTTCTTACTTACAGGATGTGATGAAGCTAGAGTATGTTTATTTTTACAGCCTGACGTTTTGACAGATTTGGGTTGAACTCACATTTATAAACCCTTTCTGGCTCTGCCACCACCGCAGTCGCCATCACATCGCCGTCGACCATTTTTCCAAAATTTTCCAGACATGAGAAGCTCCGCGCTTTCTGTTTACTGTTGCATTGTGGGACAGTAGTGTCCATCTTTACGGTACTCAAATATCAGCTGGTTTTAAGTGTGCACTGTGGATTTTTGAGTGTACTCAACTTCCTTCATAACTGAACTATACACTACATACTCAAACCCTAGTTGGTATTAGTAATACGTGCACAATTGGGATGCAGCCCTAGTCTGTGCAACCCATAATATTGACAGTATGCTTATTATGAAACTTTGAAAAATAGAATTTTTGAGAAAACAAAAAAAAAATTTCTTATTCTTATTATTTAAATTCTTATTTTTTAGCTGCAAAACTAAAATATCAGGAATATTGTTTCAGTAATTAATAGCTAAAAAAGTTTGCCATTGTAATAAACAGGGACAGTACATATCCTATAAGACCCTATATTAGAATATGTTGATATGAAAGAGATTACATTACTGATTTTCTGGATTCACCCTATCCGCAAAACACTCGTTCATTCTCCTCACCGTGGCTGAATCATCCTCATGTATTTATTTATTTATTTATTCATTCATTTATTCATTCATTCATTTTTAAAGAAATTGCTCACAAAACGAATTAGTCTTTCTACATCGCCACACTCTTCTCATCGATTTTGTGATGGTCTAATCACATTTATCAAGAATGCAGAACTTCTTTCTCTGTTTTCTCCTTCCTCGTGTCGCTCTGTGCCTTTTCTATGCTTTTAAAGGTAAAGCCCATGTAACAGTATCCTTTCTTGGATGGGGGGAAATGAGGCTAACATGGCCAGGTCAAGCCTCTCTGGATTACCCAATGAACTTTTCACATGTCCTGTATAATCCTCCAGCAAGTAATCAGAGCGAAGGCTTTAAAGCAGCACAATGTCGGACGTCCCTGTTCCAGATAGTATTCCTATAGGAAGCGGCTTACCTACGTCTCTGTTGACGCTCACTAGCCGATGAGGGCTAGTCCAGTTATTAATAGCCCAACCTGTGATAGTGTAAAACCATTCCTGTTAAAAACAAGCATTTACCCCTTGAATGACCAGGCAAGTTTGCAAGTTTTGCATGACACCCTTTTATTTCAGAAATGAAAAGGAAAATGACATATCCGAATACCCCAGCAAGTAATGGGTGAGGGGGCTTATCTTTTAGGCTATGTCCGGAACTTGGCCGTCATCATGAAAGCCGCCATATTGGATCAAGGGCAAATTTTTCCATTGGGAAGCTGTTCATGTAGCACATCAAAGAAGATCAGAGTTGCTCAGATTTGCTACATCTCGTGTGGTTCAAAAGTTATCAACACAGAAAGTTCAAAACTTTTGTTGTTTGGGACAGGTAACTGAAGATGGAACTGACGAAAGAATTGAGGATTGAGGTGATTCTGATGTCTGGGGAACGCAGCTGCCGTATCATAGCTACACGCTACAACAACCGACACCCATAAAGACCACCAATATCACACAGCACTGTTGCATCTCTCATAGCCAAAGACCCTAAATGCTCAGCGCTACCTGACAATGCTACAGGAAACAGATTGTTGTTCCCATCCATTCTGACCGAAGATGGCAGTTTCCTGTTATTTCCATCAGGATGGGGCTCCGCCACACTACGGAGCAGGTGTGCGACAGTGGCTGGATATTCAATTCCCTGGTCATTGGATTGGCTGTCGTGGTCCTGTGGAATGGCCACCCCGATCACCCGACCTCACACTACTCGACTTTTGTCTCTGGGGTCATCTCAAACAAATTGTGTGTGCTGAGAAAATCTGCAACAAACACCACCTTCAGCACCGCATCAAGGAGGCTCGTAACAGCATTTCTCCAGAGCTTCTCATGCAGGTTCATAATGACTGGATCCAGGGCCTTCAGCTCTGTGTTCAACACCAGGGACAACACAATGAACACGCCAAACAGCTGTGCATCACAGGGAACGTCCCTGGTTGTTGTTGCAACTTTCTGTGTTGATAACTTTTGAACCACACAAGATATTGCAATTCTGTGTATAGCAAACGATTTCTGAGATAATTCTGGTCTTCTTTGATGTGCTACATGACCACCTACCCACTGGAAAAAAATTGCCCTTGATCCAATATTCTGGCTTTCAAGATGGCGGCCATGTTCCAGACATAGCCTAAAAGATAGGCCCCCTCACCCATTACTTGCTGGGGTGTTCAGATATGTCCTTTTCTCTTTCGTTTCTGAAATAAAAGGGTGTCCTGAGTCTTCTGACTGTAGTTACTGAATACTAGGGATTGGAATGCAACAGGTCTGGGATTTTATGGGGTTAATGTAATGAAAGCTGACATCAGTTCATGAAAATTGGACCTAAAATCCAACTTATCTACCAAAAAAGGAGACTACACATTCCCAAAAGAGGATACTGCGGAGAAGCTCAAACATGGACTTTTCCAACATCTTTCTTTGGTACATAGAAATCCTTACTAATTCATCTTCTTTACAGAAGTCCTCTTGTCGTGCTCCACCCCCCTGTGATTGTCCCCTTGGGATAATGTATTGTTGACACCGTATTTTTTCACCCTTTTCTGTTCCTGTACACTTGTCTTTATTCCAGACTTTCACGCATTTCTATTTCCGTTTCGGGAAGGCTTGCGTTCCCTCTAATGGAGCATTCATCTCTTTTATAGAAACCGCGGCACCACCACACTGCCAGGTCTGACAAGTTAATCATATAGACAGCAGGTCTGGACAGTGTTATAGCTCTCAATGAGGTATGGATGCCGTAAGGCAGCACTTTGTTCTGGTATTTTCCTTACTGTTGCCAATGCCTGCTGAGATTACCATTGGAGCCCAAATCATCAGTCTTATGGGCAGTACTGTGTATGTGGAGTAGACTTATTGTTCAGTTCAGCTCCAAACTGAATGGTTGAATTATGTAGGTTGGGTTTTCTGAAGGCGTCAGGAATTTGATCAATAGTAGAAGAGCTAGCAGGTAGCAGCAAAGACTCTATGGTGCTGTTCAGTGATGGATTGGCCAAAAATCTAATGAATAAAGTCAAAGTTTAGCACAGATGTATTCAATCAGCCCAAATGTGTTTGCAATCCAAAGTCGGCTTCTGTAAATTTGCACTCTAAGGAGCTTGGAATATCCAAAGCCCACATGGGAAAAAACAAAGAAAATACCACCACCCAATGGTGAAGTCCTACCTTGGAAAGTTAGAAAGGAGTTCAGAATTCAGTGTTAGAAGTCATTGCAACATGGGTGCTCACACCGTCAACAGCTATAAAGTACCACTTTTCTATTTTATAGTAGTGTTTACTTTAGATTAATCGACATTAGCTGAAGGAGCAATATGTAAGATGGTGCAATCTGTCAAATTCATTCTCCACATAGTTCCTCCTCCTCCTCCTCCCTCCTCACCCCATTTACTTACCAGTCTGAAGAATTGTCATGAGTTCAGCATCAAACTTCGTCCCTTCACTCCCTATAAACTCTTCAGATGTCTGGTTCTTATCGCCACCACTGTGAGCAATTATAAGTCAATTGGTTTCTCTGGAATGCAGCATTTAACATCAAACCCCTCTGAATTTTGACTGTGGGTTGCACAACTTCAGAGATTTAGTAGTCAACGGTTATGTAAGTTGACGTTGACTAATTGCTGATTGGGTATAAAACCTCAGGGAAAAGTTAAAACATGCTTTGCAACAATCGACTTTAGAAATCCTTGACAAAGCTGAACCCCACAGGTCAGTAGAGCATGATGTACCCGTTCCAGCAAGCCCTGAAGTTCAGGAACTGGATGTAACTGGAAATACAGACCCAGAATCTTGGCAAATTTGTATCCAACAGCATTAGAAGTCATATCAATATGGCTGCCCACACGGTCAACAGCTATTAAAGTACCACTTTTCTACTTTACAGAAGCATTCGCTATAGATTAATCAACATTATCTGAAGGTGCAATATGTAATCTGTTTAATTCATACTCCACACAGTTCCTCCTCCTCCTCCCTCCTCACCCCATTTACTTTGGCATCAAACTTTGTCCCTTCACTCCCTATAAACTCTTCAAACGTCGGGTTCCTATCACCACCACTGTGAACACGTATAAGTCAATTTGGTTTCTCTGGAATGCAGCATTTAACATCAAACCATTGAGGTGTAAAGTGGTATTACGAGACAGGACATGCTGGGGCTAGCTGGTTAGCATGCTAACTACAGTGGATATCTCTGCAACATAGTCGGTAGACATCTTTGACATACCATCAACACTGCTATTTCATCACATTCTGTGGATTATTATAGTTCATTTTTAAACCACTGGTTTTCAGCCCTGGTCCTGGAGACACCCTGATCCCAACACACCTGATTCAACTTACCAGCTCAATAACAAGCTCTGTCAGTGTTGCAGGGCGTGTGTTAAGCAGGGAATCCACTGAAATGTACAGGGCAGGGTGCCTCCAGGATCAGAGTTGAGAAACTCTGGTTTAATCTGCCCAGATAGCAAGCGTATATTAGTCCACTGACTTGATAAGGTCAGGCCCCATCTGACTGTATGCCTTTGCTGGTCCTCCCTCGGACCACCCAGATTACTGTCCTCCGTTTTCCTTTAGTGTGTTATGGAGCTTTCTCTGCATGTAAACGTTCTGTAAATATATAAAGCCCAAAGTACATGCCAGAGGGAAAAAAAAGCCTCCCACAGAAACCACTTTCCTCAGTTTACCACTTTCCTTCCTTCCCACTGTTTTTCTCATTAGCATAATAGACTCCCTTTAATCTCCTCAAACAGATTTGAAACGCATATAAGGTTTTTGTTTCATAACCTAAAAATAAACAAGAAAAATATTCATAATGTAGTTCAAAAATTGTTGTTGACAGTATGCTGGATGACAATTATTACTAATTTGCAAAGGGTAATGAAAGAAAGAAGGAGGATAAATGAGAAAATTGGACTCTGAGTGGAAAACGAGCAATGAAAAGTGGCATTGTTTAAGACTCAACCTCAGTGGAAAAACACTGAGCCAAACACCAGCTTTGCCATCGGTGGTCAACAGTGGTCTGCTATCCTCATGCTATCAGGGTAAAAATCTTACATATTGATTACATCATCTTGCATATTGCTCCTTTAAATCTATTACAGTGACTCTAATGCTTTAGATTATACAGTATCACAAATGTTAAAGTTAGCACTGGCTAATTTAAGATTGGCTAAAAGTGCTTGCCTTTATACATTATGCAGTTCAAACATGCAAGATGTAATTCTGAGCAGCACTGAAATTATTTTCTGTATATGGTATTTGACATATGGCTACATAAACCCTCCTGGAAAAAAACATTGGTCACATGCCGGTCTGGGCTGCTTTTTCAGCACGGAAAATGGACGCTGCATGTCTAAAACAGTAGCATCTCAGAGCTGCAAATTTTCCATACATGTCCATTTTAATAGATAACAGAGTGACATCATAGGGTGAGATGACGTAACTTAGAGATTGAGGGATGCACTTAGCACGATGGTAATCAGGAATGCAAAGCAAACTTTACACACCAAACCGGTCACATCTGGTCAGCTTGGCTGTTTGAGGTGAAAGGAAACTTGTGTTAATGTGAGGAAAGCCCTTCCAACAAAAAAGAATACTCAAAGTTTATTTTATTAAGTAAACCTGAGTAAAGTTGAAGTACGTTTCCCAAGTATACTCTATGTAGTAAGTATAGTAATATCCATATACTCATAGAATACTTGTAAGTGTACTGTTTCAATACATCTTGGATCTAAATTGGCCCACTCATTAATTTATGAAAGAACACTGTAAGTATACTTTGGGTGTAAGCGTACTACACTTTGAGTACACAACTAGTTCACAGCCAAGTTTACTGCAACTATACTGAAAGTAAACTTGTAGTTATGCTCTTAGTTTACTAGTTATGTACTTCTACTAACTATAAAACTAAACTACCTGCTAAAAACCGCTAACTTAAAACTGCTTCTACAAAACTAAAATTATTAGTCCCATTTTTAGTTTATGTAAACACACTTTCAGATATACTCTTAGTAAACTACTAGTTTAGTAGCTTTTAAAGTTTTCTTGAAGTGCACTTAACATGGTACTTATATATTACATGTTACAGTATTTTTGCACTTTAAACGACTAGGTTTTGATTTTAGGTATTATTTTTATTCTTAAATAACTTAAATAACTGCACTTTACGTAGACTTACCAGTGGACCCAACATATGAAAACAAAGACATATCTAGGATTGAGAACATACACAATGTATCCTAGTATACTTCCTTGAACTTATGATTAATGTACCGAAAGTGAGCTATTTTCAATATACTTAGTATGCTAAATATATATCATTAATGCTATTAAAAACATACTTAAATAGAACTAATTGTATCTAACGGTACTATTTTGAAACACCATTTAGATAAACTCAAGTACATATTATGTACATATTAAAGTACATTTATAGTACATTAAAATGTACTGAAATTGTACCTTGGAAGTATACTTATATGAAGTACACAGTACACTGAAGTACTATGGAGGTGAAATATGAAAGTACATTTCTAGTACATTAAAATTTCCTTTTTTCCCTGGCAGATATATATACAAATATCCCAGGGAAAAATATATATGGGATATTTCTTTATATCATAACGTTTATATCCTAAAATTAATCAACTTTTTAAAACAAATTCTGCGCTGGAAGCCTTTATGTACATGGCAAGACTATTTATATATAATACTTATATACTGTTCTTAAGTATATCTCGATCAAACGATTAAGTGCAAGTATAGACCAAATATATATATATATATATATATATATGTAATTGTGTTTAGTATATCACTGATAAGCAAATAAAAAGTAAACTGAAAGCACATTTGAATAAGCTTCCTTATTTGTAGGTGAGACAGGACATTGAATGCTCAGAGCAAAAGTTACTTTGGATCTGGGAGATCAGCGAACGGTAGCATATGTCCAGTGATTACATTTCCAAAGCTGCGGCCTCTGGCTCCGAGTGTGCTCTTGTAACTTGCTCTGTTTTAATCCGGTGTGTTCCAGTCTGCTAGGCTACTCAGACGCTTTAGTGAGGGGTTAAAGATGATTACAGCAGACTGACTTTGAAACTAAGCGATTAGCTGGACCATGCTTGAGCCACTTTGCCTGCGTGTGCAGTGGTATCAGTGTCTTGCTGAAATCAGACCTGCTGTGTTCCTGTACCGATAGCAGGGAGCCGTGAATCCTAGTAGGTTAGTGAGTAGGTTAGTGATGGCGATGTGTTGAGCTTTTTGACTGTGCTGCAGGCTGAAACTGTTTAGTTACTGAACTGTAAAGCATCAGTACACAAGCAATAGGAATACAAACCATTTCTAACATCAATGTAACCTCTTTTTTTTCCTGTCGTTTTTTTCACAGAACCAGGAGCGCCGAATGAGTAGAGGACTTCATAATGTGCTTGTGGAAGACCAAAGAGAGTGTTAGGAATGTGATAATGGACTGGTGTATTCCGAGCCCTGGAGAAAGCTGCTGGTTCAGTGATGGACTGATGCAAATGCATTCTTGTTGATATCCAAGTGTGAGTGTTTGAGTGTGTATGTATATGTGTGTATGTGTGTGTGTATATGTGTTTAAGTGTGTGTGTGTGTGTGTGTTTGTGTTTGAGTGTGTGTGTGTAATTGTATGTGAATGTGTGTGTGTTTGAGTGTGTATGTAAATGTGTGAGTTTGTATTTGAGTGTGTATGAATATGTGTGTGAGTTTGTTTGAGTGTGTATGTGTATGTGTGTAAATATATGTGAATGTGTGTGTTTGAGTGTGTACGTGTGTGTGTTTGAGTGTGTATGTGTGTGTGTTTCAGTATGTATGTATGTATGTGTGTGTGTATATGTATGTGAATGTGTGTGTTTGAGTGTATGTAGGTGTGTGTTTGAAGTTGTGTGTGTGTGTTTGTGTTTGAGTGTGTATGTATGTGTGTGTTTGAGTGTGTATGTGGGTTTGAGTGTATGTGTGTGTGTTTGTGTTTGTGTGTATGGGTTTGTGCATGTGGGTTTGAGTGTGTGTGTGTGTGTATATGGGTGGGTGGGAGTGACTTTGAGTGTGTGTTTGGGTTTGTGTTTGTGTGTATGGGTGTGTGCATGTGGGTTTGAGTGTGTGTGAGTGGGTTTGAGTGTTTGTGTTTGTGTGTATGGGTGCGTGTATGTGGGTTTGAGTGTGTGTGTGTGTATATGGGTGTGTGGGTGTGTGGTTGTGTGTGTATGTGGGTTTGAGTGTGTGTGTGTATATGGGTGTGTGGTTGTGTGTGTATGTGGGTTTGAGTGTGTGTGTGTTTGAGTGTGTGTGTATATGGGTGTGTGGTTGTGTGTGTATGTGGGTTTGAGTGTGTGTATGGGTGTGTGGTTGTGTGTGTATGTGGGTTTGTGTGTGTGTGTGTGTGTATATGGGTGTGTGGTTGTGTGTGTTTGAGTGTTTTTGAGTGTGTGTATATGGGTGTGTGGTTGTGTGTGTATATGGGTGTGTGGTTGTGTGTGTATGTGGGTTTGAGTGTGTGTATGGGTGTGTGGTTGTGTGTGTATGTGGGTTTGAGTGTGTGTGTGTGTGTGTATATGGGTGTGTGGTTGTGTGTGTTTGAGTGTTTTTGAGTGTGTGTATATGGGTGTGTGGTTGTGTGTGTATGTGGGTTTGAGTGTGTGTGTATATGTGTATATGGGTGTGTGGTTGTGTGTGTATGTGGGTTTGAGTGTGTGTGTATATGTGTGTGTGGTTGTGTGTGTGTGTATATGGGTGTGTGGTTGTGTGTGTTTGAGTGTGTGGTTGTGTGTGTATGTGGGTTTGAGTGTGTATGTGTGTATATGGGTGTGTGGTTGTGTGTTTGAGTGTGTGTGTGTGTGTATGGGGAAGTATTATTCACATTTTCAAGTGACTACACAAAGTCGGAAAGTACTTATCAGCAAAAAGGAACAGAGGTCAAAGGGGATGACATCAATTTGTTCAAGGTAGGGGACACTGAGGGACTGCACACAGATGGGCAAAGAGGCTTTTAGCCATTGTCTTCCTCACAATGAGGCCATCATTGTTCTGTCCGTCCTGGGAAGAGCCTGAGAATGATGTCTTCAGAAGTTGTTAACTTGCTTTCAGTGTGTTCTTGAAGTGTGTTCTTGTCGGTGACGTGCTCTGGTTTTCCAATCGTTTTAAAGTAGTACCTTAGCGAATGAGTCCAACGTCTTGTCTGAGTCATTTACATTAGTTGGATAGGGATCTCCATTAATTATTCCTAGCTGGAGTTAAGGGTTGTGGAAATGCTCTAGGTTCTTTGGTTTACATTGTTAGAGTTAATGACTTTTTTTTGCTGTCCATTGTTCATACGGTGTCAGAATACGGCCATTGTTGTGTTTCAAAGCCTCTTTGTGTATAGTGTTGGGCTGCGATGCCGATGGGAACGTAGCGAGGACGATCGTTTTTGTTTTCTTTTATAAACTTTGCACTGGTGTGAAAATTAAAACTATTTTTCCAATTTAAACTCAAAGGCTGTCGTGTCTCATTCCTTATAAGAGACATACCAAACACAAAAGACGCCGATTTCTCACCACTTGTTTTTGGTTCGTACATGGTGTGATAAGCAGCCCTTTGTGTTCAGACATGTTTTAAGCACCATGCTGTCAAAGGCCATATGCTCACCAATGCACACACATTGATTCTTCTTTATGGAGACTTCAGTTGTTAAATTTATGTTTGTCCACAAATACTCACTGTTCAATAGAAGAAGCTTCCTCAACATCAGCAGCAATGACATTAGGACCAGTAACTTGCATTCATTGCAGGCCTATATCTAGCATCTCTTTATGTACACTCATCACCAAACGAATAGCTGCACCCAGAAGGAGGTGTGGGATTGCAGTTCTATTGGGAAGGAAGATAAAGATTACCAGGAACAATAAATGATGATACATTTAGACTGTTATGGGGAATATTTATTGAGCTACACATACAGAAGTAGTGTCTCTCAGTATGGAGTCTGGTCTCAACATGGAGTTGTATAGGTTCCTAATGGTGTCCTGTGATAATCCAGCGCATACATCTTGAATATTCTCACACAGTTCCGGCAGATTGTGCGGTAGGGGTGGAGGTGGAGTAACACCAGGCCTTCTGGACATGAGACATATGACAACTAACCATTCATCTTGGTGCTGACCACGGTGCCTCCACACATGGATTCGTTGGTCGTCTCCACCAAGACAAAAGCGGGACTCGTCACTGAAGATGACCCGCTGCCATATGGAGTCGCTCCATGACAGTCTGGTACAACACCATTGCATCTTTGGTGACGTTGACGTGGTGTTAAGGACAGTCGTCGCAATGGTCTGTGTGCATGCGTCATGCAGCCGTCTGCCAATAGTGCTGGCACTAACAGGATGACTTATGGAGGGCATCACTGCTCACTGAACGTCTGCAGTCATGGCTGTTGGGTCAGTCAGGTACAGAGATTTCTTACGTCACATGCATGGCCGAGCGTGAAACTTGAATCATTTGCATGCATCATGACGTCAAACCTACCCACCAAGTTTCATTCTTGGCGGTTGATTCCTTCTGGGTGCAGCTATTTGTGCAGTTTATTTCCTTTGACCATGAATGTAAATACAGGCTTATTCCAGCAAAAAGGCCACTTTCAAACGTTACCTGAGTGTACCTGTTGGTGAGCTTGTGTTTTTAATTGCTTTAAAACGACAGCAGATTAGGGAAAATGTACCTCACATGCACTTATTAAAGAAGGGTGAGAGGAAGACATCATTTTACTGCAGAACTCTTGAGACTAAGCTGAAAGCCAGGCCCACCCATTTTACCATTACGGGCGATACACCCGTTTGAGAAACGTCCATCTGTTTTTTCCTGGCTCTATACTTTGTCTTCTTCATCTGAACAGCTTCTTATTTGCAATCTTTGGACAGCTGTTCATCCTGCTAACTGTTCAAAGCCGTTTAAAGTCTGAGGCATACACCGTGCCTCCTCCAGAGACCAGTTTCTGCAGCCATGTTGGTGGTTATAAACTTCCACTATGACCCACATGCATGCGCACAGAGCTTAAGCTTACTTAAAATGACTGGCACTGAAATCAGATACATGCGTTTACATGACTATTGGTCTCAGATTAGAGGATTACCCACCTCGTTCAAACGGATAGAAACTGTATTCGGAATGGGCTTAGTCGGACTAGTGTCTTCCGACTGAGGTGTATACATGGACATATTGTATTCCAATGGATCTATTAGTCAAATTATTAATGGATTATAAGGCTGAATGTAAACATGGCTACAGTTCATCACAGTACCAGACAAAAGTTCAGACACACCCATCTAAATGGATGTTGTTGGTGGTTTTAAAGCCTCTACAGGCTTATACTTAACAGCTCCAACTGATGAGAGTCTGAAACAGTACATATCCTGATAGGCCACATATACTCTTGATGTACCACAGTAATACCTCTAATATATATACTTTCAATGTAGTGAATATTCGTGATGGACCAATAGAACCTCCATTGCAGGTTAATAAAGCGGTTTTATCCTCCTGTAAAGTTCCATTTTGGAGGTGTTTAAGGTGGACTGTATAATTCCACGAGTGCTGGTTTATAGTTTGATGTCTTCACTTTTATTCTAAAGTAAAGCAGTAAGATAAACATAACTAGCGAACTTTCTATGAGTCACCGTGTCTACATTTTTGACTGGTAGTGTATCCCCATACATTTAAATGTGCAGGTTGTTGCAGGCTGCCACTAGCTTTGCATTTAAGTATACACCCAGTTGATCTTCCATAAATACCATATTCCTTACAATCATACTTAATAAGAAAACCTTAAATGGCAGAAAGGGAAACAAAAGGAGATACAAAAAACACATGAAACTAATATTTTTAATGTATATTAATAAAACTAGGCATTTTGAATGTCTCCATTGACTCGATCACCCTGAAATTGTATTTATCTAGTAAAACAGAAGTCATATGTCTTGTACTGGAGATGTGCGGAATGCATGGGTGCAGTGAAACAGAAGCAGGATGGGAAGAACACCGAGTTTATTCGGTTCGTGAGGTCATGCACACAGCAGCTAAGGATGTTATTTAGCTTTGTACAAAGTTACGTTTCCTCCAAGAGTCATCACGTATTTGCTAGCATACATATTTGGTCCAACAGCAACCAAACCACCCACTTGCTTGTAAAAAACAGAAATGCATGGTTAATCAAGTATTGCATAAATCTCTTTACCCAGAATTCATTCTCGATTTAATGACAACAAAACAGAGTCTAATTTCACACACACATCGTTAGATTCCCAACGTTAAGGAAAATCACTGTAAGAATCCTTGTGTAGCTAAAGCGCAGGTAAGCACAATCAACGGAAGAATCAGGAAAGGGGGCGCGTTTTTCCCAGCGGGCCAAGTAGGAATCAAGTCACTGTAATAATAGAACGTAGCTCAATTTTAGCTTTGATGACTTTGTGTAAAAGGGGAAAGAATGCAATATCAAAGTTTCTGTACATTCAGTAGTAGCTGGAAGAGCGTTAGGTACGGCTAGGACGGCTAAGAAGTTTTAGAAAACTAACTCAGAAAAATATATAGTGCATCTTTAGAGCTTCAGATCTGAACTACGGATGAGTGATTTCCTTCGGCCTTTCGCTTCTCAGTGCAAATGTTCAACGACGACGGTATTTCCATGGAAAATGATCAACAAACAATAAACAACTACAATTACTGTACTTGTATATATTGTGCAAAGCTTCGACTGTTGAGGTTTATGAAAATGTGATTTCTGTTTTGCTTTTTTTTTTGTTTCCAGTTAAACACGATATCAGTAGTTATGAGCGTCATATCTAAAAAATGGAATGCTTAAAAACTTCACTTAAGCAACTACGTAGGAGTGACGTCTTTTGGGATGTTACGATTAGACCATTCCAGAGTGAAGCACTTCCGACGGTTGAACATTCCTACCGGAACAAATGAATTGTGAGCTATTATTAATATTATCGATATTTATCACATAATATACAAAAAAGAAAAACAACATACATCAAGAGGCAGCTTAGAAAGAATCACCCTGGCAATTATTACAGTTATTAAGGCCTCTTAGTTGGAGTTATAGAGTACTGAGGAAAGATGTGCAAGAAAAAGGTCAAAAAAGGTCAAAAAAAGGTCAAAAAAGGTCAAAAAAGAAACAATATCCGAAGTCGTGATTCACTGTAAATCAACAATTTAAAGGAGAAATTAAAACGATAAAGACTAACGTGAACGACAACTAGCAATAAAAAATAACAACCAGTTCGCTGACGAGTTGAGAGACAACAGTCATTTATAGTGAGTCCTACTGTACTCTGAAGGTGGACTATGCTGCTAGGACCTGCGTTCTTCCCTTTGATCTAGAAAGACTGGATTACGAGTGCATGTCCAGGTACGTGTACGTCTACTTAGAGCACACTCTAGCATGGCAGTGCCTTAAGTGTTGGTTGTGCATGTGTGTCAGCATTCCGGTAGGTCTACTTCAGCAGGCTCTGAAGCATGGCGGTGGCGTAGGTGGGCCGTGCCTGTCGGGTCTCGATGGCGTTCCTCAGGTACTGGACCCCTCCGCAGCGCTCCCAGATCTCCTCGAACTGCCGGGGCAGGATCTCCGCTCCACGCTTACGGGTCAGGCCTGTCTCCTCTAGATTCAGCTCACACATCTCCATATCATCCTTACCTACGAACACACAGAGAGATCGAAGCCAACACCTTTAAGACCTGTCAGCCTCTCATAACGACATGACTAGCATCAGGCATGACAACTCAGGGGAAGGGGGGGAGCGGAGGGGAGGGAGAAGAGTGATTCGTGAAGAAAAGATGAATAAGCCTATATACACTATATTGCCAAAAGTATTCACTCGTCTGCCTTCACACGCATATGAACTTGAGTGACATCCCATTCTTAATCCATAGGGTTCAATATGATATCAGCCCACCCTCTGCAGCTATAACAGCTTCAACTCTTCTGGGAAGGCTTTCCACAAGGTTTAGGAATGTGTTTGAAGCACATTTGTGAGGTCAGACAGTGATGTTGGAAGAGAAGGCCTGGCTCGCAGTCTCCACACCAAACTCGCTCATCCATGTCGTTATGGACCTTGCTTTGTGCACTGGTGCGCAGTCATGTTGGAACAGGAAGGGGCCATCCCCAAACTGTTCCCACAAAGTTGGGAGCATGAAATTGTCCACAATCTCTTGGTCTGCTGAAGCATTAAGAGTTCCTTTCACTGGAACTAAGGGGCCAAGCCCAACTCCTGAACAACAACCCCATACCATAATCCCCCCTCCACCAGGCTTTATACATGGCACAATGCTGTCAGACAAGTACCGTTCTCCTGGCAACCGCCAAACCCAGACTCGTCCATCTGACTGCTAAATGGAGAAGCGTGACTGGTCACTCCAGAGAACACGTCTCCACTGCTCTAGAGTCCAGTGGCGGTGTGCTTTACACCACTGCATTCAACGCTTTGCATTGTGCTTGGTGATGTAAGGCTTGGATGCAGCTGCTTGGCCATGGAACCCCATTCCATGAAGCTCTCTACGCACTGTTCTTGAGCTAATCTGAAGGCAACAGGAAGTTTGGAGGTCTCTAGTGATTGACTCTGCAGAAAGTTGGCGACCTCTGTGCACTATGTGCCTCAGCATCTGCTGACCCCGCTCTGTCATTTCACGTGGCTGAGTTGCTGTTGTTCTCAATTGCTTCCACTTTGTTATAATCCCACTGACAGTCGACTGTGGAATATTTAGTAGTGAGGGAATTTCACGACTGGACTTGTTGCACAGGTGGCATCCTATCACGGTACCACGCTGGAATTCACTGAGCTCCTGAGAGCGACCCATTCTTTCACTAATGTGTGTAGAAGCAGTCTGCATGTCTAGGTGCTTGCTTTCATACAACTGTGGCCATGGAAGTGACTGGAACACCGGGATGCAATGATTTGGATGGGTGAGTGAATACTTTTGGCAATATAGTGTAGTTCTTTAGACAAGTATCTTTAGACAACTGTAGAACTGCATATAGCAAAACATGAAAATGACCTTCAACCCTGCTGCTGTAGCCTAAATGGAGACACAATAGATGATGACATTGTCTGGAGGACGGTGAGGGCGGTGATGGTATCATACTTGCAAACGGACCATAAAATTAGATTATGGATTGGCTGAAAAAGACCTTAAAGTGCAGGTCTCTTTAAAGACCCAACAACAACCTTCCTAACCCCTCCGAAACAAACAAACACACAAACAAACAAACAAACAAACACACAAACAAACAACTGGTCTATTCACCATTCCGAATCCCTCATCTTGCCCAATGTCAAATGCTGCATGTTTATTTCATATTTGATGCATAGCTTGTTGTCGGATATCAACGTTTTCATGATACCACTACAGTGTTCAACAAATTCTATGTATGTTCTCATGTATTGTTGGTGGGTTTTGCCATTTGTTACCCTCTGGGAGGAGCCGCTTTCCCGAAACAGAACTTGCATTTTACACATTTACGACAGGATCTGAGTCCTGGGAAAGGGTTATCATCAGCGGTATATAGCTGTAGGTTAAAGGTCAAATACCTTTAGGCTATTATTTGTTAGGAGAGTTGACCATCTGGTGAAACAACAACAACATATCTAGTTCCTAGACTACACCCCTCGTGTATAATCTTTAAGGGGGTGAAACGCCCTATAAAACAGTGTGTCCAGATACTGTTTTCGGACAAGAGCTGAGACTCAACTGCGATCTCCTTGAAATAAACAACTCAACCCCTCAGCCTGTCTCCTGGCTCTCCCTTCAGTGCAAGAAAGAAAGAATCAACTTCATTGTGCAGCAACAGATGAGCATAAGATGAGCCCCTACAGCATACTGGACCTATAATGTAGATGAAGCAGTCAGTGAATGGAAGTGCATGGTGGATAGTGAACGTACGTACTGCAGTAAAGGAGGATAACAGAGATTTTTTTTACCTGCCACCAGCAGAATGGGGTGTTTTTCTGGGTGTAGCTCCATCTGCCGCGCAATCCATGGGCCATCAAAATGGGCGTACCACCAGCCTTTCTTCTTGTTCAGAGGGTCTTTGAACTCGTCTCCTGGTCTGACGAAGGGGATGCGGAAGTAGCGCTGCTGCCGGTTAACCAGGGCCTCCTGCTGTCGGGCCGGGATGGGTGGAGGCGCATTTAGCTTGGCTGTGGGAGCAGAGATGTCGTTACGAAGACTTCTGAGAACATATGATTATTGCACGGTTTGCCTTTAGCTAGTGGACGAGGCTCGGGGTGTAAGCATTGGGGTTATTTTTTGTCTATGGGAAAAATGAATGCTGATTTTTAAGCTCGCCCCTATATCACACTGCGGCTAGCCAATGAGCTCCAAAGCCTGTTCATTTTCCCATATGGAACGAGCTGCGAAAAGGCAGCTTAGACCTGGAGTTCCTCATTGGGCATACCGCCAACTACAAAATGACTCGTGACCTCTAAGGACTACTGCACTCCATCACTGGACCTTGAGCCTTTGACCTATCAAGATTCTGAGACCATTATTTATGGAGTCTCCGCTACTAGCGCTGCAGGGAAAAGGTAAAGGGCCCTGTTCTCATGGAGCAAACAGCAAGGTACAGAACTTAGGCCTGTCCTAAAGACCTGGTATTTTCATGCAGGGTGCAATCATAAGCGCTAAGCACTATCGCTTCATACCTCTTAAACAGCTGCGCTACACACAATGTCCAAATACCCCGAAATGGAGCAGTAAAAAAAAAAAAGCCTCACTGTAGAGGAGAGAGAGGTGAACGCTGCGCCTGTAGCGGCACCTCATTCTCCTCATAATAACATATTCCATTACTCTGTTAAGCCACAGCACAACGTTCACAAGATATTAGTCTTCGGAATTGAGCGTGTGCAATGCAATAAAAGCCAGTAGAAATAACACCTGTGCCTCTGAAAACACTCTGCAGGTCGGGTCTGAATATCGGGGGGGAGGTTCATGGTTTTTTACCCTTCATATATACATATCAGGTAACTACTTCTACATGCAAGTTACAAGCAAGCTAATACTTCTCCATGGTTGCCAGAATATGCTGTTCAAACTAGCGACTGTGACAATTAAGCAGCTTTACAGATGCACTGATAATGATACCTGATCCCTTAGTATAGACCGACACAGAGTATCGATACTAGCAACCTGCAGCTTCTCTGGCGCAGTGAAAACGGTGCTGAATGTCGTACATTTTGCCCACAAATGTGCTCTGTCGTGTAACTGGTGTGAGGTTGGACAGGCTGTAAATAACCGTGCCAAAAACTCTATTCAACCCAAAGCAAACAAACTGTTCAGGGTCACTAAATAACACTACCGAGTTCAAAACGAGGGGCTATCAAGCCAATCCTTTTCAAAACCGAGGACGGATAGAGAGAAAAATAGTTTGGTGAACTCCAAATTTTATGGGCTAACTACTTAACTACTCAAGAGCATACATGTTCACCAATCCCCTCAAGCAGAGCTGTTAAGTAAATTGCAATATTGTAAGTATTCTAAAAGTTAAGCTTTGTTTTAACAGCGTATTGGGATATTATTATCTGTAGCCTTTGTGCATTAACACATGCAGCTCTTTAACGGTACTTCATCGGGATGCATAAATTCAAAAATGCCATAAAAGTCCTGTTAAACAGAGTGTGACAGTATCAGCATGGACAGCCAACAGTGCCTTCATTTCTAAACCGGGTACATACTCTATATGTAGCTACAAGCTCTTCTTACCAACAGATCCTCACTGTAGGCTTCAAACAGTAGTTTTTGATGTTCATAGTTTGTCCACTGTGATGCACTCCTAACAGTAGTCACTGGTTTTCATTGTCACTCTCATAAGATTCTAACAGTCGTCGGTTTATTATTGGGTTAATCTACATCTGTCTGTTCAATCACAGGCTGCTTTTTCCTTGGATCTCCATGCATCTCCATTTTTGTAGAGATTTACTTTTACACGTCATTTGAACACAGCAGCTGCTGTTTACACTGTTTCATGATTTCATGATGAATTACGGTGGCCGAGAAAGCCCAACGCACTGCAAGTTAAAAACGCGCTGCAAAGTCTCAAAACACAAGCATCAAAATGACACGACTTGCACAACATTAGCCAAACGCGCTGCAAGATCTGAAAACACAAGCATCAAAATGAGACCGCTTGCAAA
>CM067481.1:6146726-6164663 GCA_034552555.1 Semaprochilodus insignis
AATAAAGGAAGGAAAAGAAAGAAAGAAAGAAAGAAAGGAAGGAAGGAAGGAAGGAAGGAAGAAAAAAGCAAAGGAAGTAGGGAGAGGGAAGGAAGGAAGGGAGGGAGGGAGGAAGGAAGGATTGAAGGATAGAGAGAATAAAAGAAGGAAGGAAGGAAGATAAGACAGAACTCAGTAAGGCACTGCTAGAACTTGTATCAGCAGTTTCTATTAGAGAGAGATGAGTAGAGGTGTGTGTGGTAGGAGAGACGGTGTGTCTGATGAAGACGGAGTTCCTGTTCTTCCTGTTCTCTGTTCCTTCATTAACACTGAGCTGGTATCGTCAGCAGAGACGAGTCCACCCGTGTCGACCCGCGCCCCCCCGCGCCCCCCCGCCTCCTCAGCGCAGGTAAATTATTCATTCAGTCAGAAATCAAATCACCATCTGCTAACTGTGCTCTACTATCCAGACCTAACTGCTCTCTCATCAGAGCGCTGGAACGTTCTAACTCCTGTTCCTGAACCACAGCGAGAACCCAATGCCTTTATCTCTCAGGTACATCTCAATGGCCATCAGGAGCGTCTCACCTTTCCGGGTCTGAAGAAGACTCGAGTGAGGCCGAACTTGTAGTCGTTCTCATTCAGGCCCAGAGCTTTGAACAAGGCCTGCAGCAGAGGAGAGGAACAAAGCATGTTCAAACAACACCTGTGGAACGTTTCAGCACACGATACATGAACATTCAGACTAGACGGCATTTTCAGTATGACAGGACTACAACAGGCCAATCCTGGGCCATTTAAACGTCTCTGGCAGGCAATACTGCAATACTGAATTCACCAGCATTTAAAATGGATATTTTATATGATGGAAACATACATCCGTATATCCACCAACTCAGCTTACAGCATTGTTTAGCCCCGCCCACACGGAATAAAGTGAACAAGGCTCAATCAAGTACAGTCAATCAGAACAGAGCTCATTAATCACAGTTATCATGTCTTAAAGACACAGTGAGAAAACCAGCCTCTTTTATTCAGGCTGGAAAATGAACATGTCAACATGAATTATGACCATTTTTAGTACATTAAAACACATACAAATGCAGCATATAGGCCCTTTAAACAAACAGCTGACAGCAGATTCAATTACATTCACACAGACCAGCCAAGACAGACACGTCCAGTGTTCAAAGCTCACTTTCCTGCATTTCACTTTGTTAGTCACTACACAGAAAAGACAAACATAAAAAAGTAAAGAAGTAATGAAAGTAAGTAAGAAAGAAAGAAAGAAAGAAAGAAAAAAATTAAGAATGTAAAAGAGGAAGAAAGCAAGAAACTAAAGAGTAACAGAAGCAAAAAATAGGTACATAAATAAAGAGAAAGAATTCATGAAATAAAGGGAAAAATAGAAAGAAAGAAAGAAAGAAAGAAAAAGAAAGAGAGAGATAGAGGGAAAGAAAGAAGTCTTTAATGTCTTTTGGAGCCTGTTGAAAACACTATCAGTCGGTCAGTACAGCTACAGGCTAATGTAGCTAATAAGGCCCCTTATGTTAGCATGCGCCAGTTAGCTTCACCTTAATCATCACAGATCTGCTTTTCTTTGATTTGACTGTTTTGAGTTGTTAAGCCACCAGACGTACTAAGTTCTTTATGAGACTGTATAGCACACTGTTCTCCATAAACACAACAAAAACAGAATTCCGGTTTCAGGAATGTTGCTGCTAGTATTTGTGCGTCGTGTCTTGGCTGATATATGCTTTAGCACACAATACTGCATATATGATTTCCTGCCAGATTATTTCTCCATAAGCCCAGAGCAGCGGACGCTGACCTTGCAGAAGAGCCGAGGGTCCAGGCGGGTCAGCTTGGGAGGCATGTACTGCTTGTACATGTTGTAGAGCTCGTGGAAGGGCGCTCGGGAAGGGAAACCGCCCTGCATCAAGTCCAGTACAGACACCATCCCTGAGAAACAGCACAGTACACCCCCATTAAACCCACAGAGCATAAGAAACAGCACCTCTCAGAGGGTCAGTGTAAAGCCGGACTCTCATTCAGACCTGCAGTAACTAGCTGAAGCACGTGCTGCCCAAATATGAGTAATGAAGAGCAACAAGGACTGCTCTCAGACTTTTGGATTCCTATTGAGGGGGGTATCTGCACTAGGCAAACAAAAAATGCTGATCAGAGATCTGAGAAATGTGTGGGCATGGCTAAAGAGCAGCTTGATTGACAGCTCTGTCCAACACTCCCAGTCTGCTCAGACCCCCCCAAACAGCACTAACATCGTTATACAGTGTTTATGTGACGAAAACCGGGTGTAAAAACAGTCACAAAGGAACGGATGGACAAAGCAATGGAAGGAGCAGAGGAACAGACATGCAGATGGATAGATGGACATATGAACAAGCAAATGGACAGATAAAGGAAAGGACAAAGGAACAGACATGCAGACGGACAAACAGAAGTACAGCATAAGGTAACACCTGAATAAACAGAAGAACAGACATGCAGACAGACTGACAAACAGATGAAGAAATGTGCGAAGGAACGGACAAACAGACGTGCAGGTGGACAGGCGAATGAACGGACAGATGGACGAAGCAGCAAAGGAAGGAATGGACAAACAGACGTGCAGGTGGACAGACGAATGAACGGACAGATGGACAAAGCAGCAAAGGAAGGAACGGACAAACAGACGTGCAGGTGGACAGGCAAATGAACGGACAGATGGACGAAGCAGCGTGGGAAGAAACGGACAAACTTTATGTGCAGAAGGATGGACAGACATACGAACGGACTGACGGATGAAGCAGTGCGGGAAGAAACAGATGAACAGATGTGCAGAAGAACGGACAGACGAATTAATGGACAGACGGATGAAGCAGCTTGGGAAGAAACGGACAAACAGACACCCAGACAGAGAGCTAAACAAACAAACCAAAGAACTAAGCAACTTGTGAAGGAATGGATGAAGAGATGTGCAGAAGAACGGATGGATAAATGTACAATGCACAAATGAAGGAGCAGATGAAGGAACACCACATCTGCGTCACCAAAGACTGCAATGGAGTCATTCCAGAATGTCATGGAGTGACTCAGAATGGCAGCGGGTCATCTTCAGTGACGAGTCCCGCTTTTGTCTTGGTGGAAACGACCAACGAATCGTGGTCAGCACCAAGATGAAGGGCTTGTTGTCACATGTCACACGTCCAGAAGGTCTGGTGTTACTCCACCTCCACCCCTACCGTCAAACCTCTGTGTCCTCTACAACTTCATGCTGAGACGTCTGGCACGGAGGTCGACATAGTGGCTGGACGACATACTGAGAGACACTACTTCTGTATGTGTAGCCCCATAGCACCACAATCCCACACTCCCTTCTGGGTGCAGCTGTTTTAGTGTATATCGGTCAGTCATCGGTCATTGGAACGTTAGGGTATTAGGGCAAACTGAGTACGTTTACTGTTCGCCTCCAAGAACCAGATTAACCTAATTAGAAAGGCAACACAGATTTAGGTTCCCTGGGTCTTTAAGTTATCCTGCTTCATGAGAAATTCCACATTATGGAATCCCCCCCAAAGAAGTCTGCAACACACAGCTCACCTCACATGAAGACAAACCGGAGCGACACACAGCTTAGAGCACGAGTCGAGACGTTAACAGAGGCGAGTTAAATGGTATACAGTTGAGTCAATATCATCATAATCCATCTCCGCATTCCAATAAAAAAGGCCTTTCGTAATTAAACCAGAGATCAAAATCAACTCCTGCGTGAACGTGGTGCCTACGGCAACCCCAATGAAGAAAAATCAATCCTCAGAACTCCCTAAATGAGGCTTTAATTCGCTGATAATGAAGCTATTCCCTCGGTGATGAGGCGCGCCCATTCTCCTAAACATGTGTCATCTAAAGGGCATCGCATTCCAGAGTCAAAGGCTAAGCGGCGTGGGACGATAAAGAAAGGAGCCTAATTAATAAATAGACTCGGCTGACGGGTTTGGCTCATTGTGCACCGCGTGCGAAGGAAGCAGCGCTATTGGCTAACCGCTAACGGAGCATATGTCAAACAGACAGCGGCTAATAGAGTGCAAGGAAAGAAGCACTGACCTGAGCACTGGAGCTGGGAGAGAATCTGAGCACCTTCGAACTTGTGGCTCACCATCTTCAGATTGGGCTTCACGCAGCGAATGAAACTGGAGCCCTGGAGCCAGACACAACACAGGGCTGAATTACAGTGTGCTCCATTTAGCTTGGAAGTTGGATGTTGCCGGAGCTGGGAATGACCTCTCGCCTTAGTTGATCGTGATCCAGTAAAAGATTCGGAAAACCAAAATGGACACTTCCAGTGTTGTGCACTAGCCAGGTTAGTTATTAGACACTACTAGCAATACCACCTGATAGGCTCTCCCAAGTAGGAAATTTGACTCACTGGGGCCATTCCTGTTAAAACTTCCTACTGGGAACTCTGAAATTCCGACCTCCCGGTTTACATGGAATGCACCATGAAAACCATACGAAGATTGCGGCAACATATCCACGGATAGAAGCTGGGGATGTTCTAAACTCTATAATACTTCGAATGCATGGTGTAACCATCATGGATTTTGAGGACGGGGTTGCTGAGGCTCTCCCGAGCAGGAAATCCGACTAACTGGGGCCATTCCTGTTAAAACATCCTACTGGGAACCCGGAAATTCCAACCTCTTGGTTTAAATGGAATGCACCATCAAATCCGTTATATCAAATCCAAAGCAGTTATTAGCTCAGTCAGGCTAAGAATCACGGAGCCATGTTAATCAGTCTACATTCGGAAAAAAACCCAAATGGATGCCTCCAGTAAAACCTGTGTTGTGCACTAGCCAGGTTAGTCATTAGCCAGTGTTAGCAATACCACTTGACAAGCTCTCCCAAGTAGGAAATCTGACTAACTGGGGCCATTCCTGTTAAAATCTCCAACTGGGAACCCGGAAATTCCGACCTCCTGGTTCAAATGGAATGCATCATCAAATACAAACAGTTATTATCTCAGGCTAAAAATGACGGAGCCATGTTAATCAATCTAGGAAGGCTGACAGATGCCGTGCCCTTCGATATGGATTTAAAGAGGACCAGTCATGCCAGTAAATAGTTCTGATCAACTTTCCAGACCTCCGAATCAATGCTCCAAATTAAGAGTCTCCCGGTTCAAATGGAATGCCCTATTAAATCCAAACTATTACAGTTATTAGCCCAGTTATGCTAAGCCTGATGGAGCCGTGTTAATCAATTCAGAAGGCCTGATGGAGGCTGTACCCCTAATAACAGATTTAAAGGGGACCAGCCATGCCGGTAAATAGTCCTGATCAACTTTCCAGAGCTCTGAATAAATGCTCCGTGTCAGCAGATCATGCTAACAAAGCTCAATATAATACGGAGTGAATTCAATGTGGTTTCTACATTACCGTGCTGCGAAGCTTGTCCAGTAGAATGTTCAGCTGGGTCTGTCAGGTCAAAGACAAACAGAGAAAAGGAAAAAAGCACTTTCAGTGATGTGACTTGCCCGGATGGACAATAACATGAAATCATGCTTGTTACCTTTTTAACTCTCTCAGCCTAAAGCCGCCCACAACACACTCCTCCAGCACAGGGATGTTAATATCAGCACAGCTCTGACGCACACAGATAGCCAAACGCACTCACACAGTAAGACGGACACGGAAACGGAAAGACTGGACAGTGAAAAGAGAGAGACACGCAAGAGAGACACGCAAACAGAAAGGAAGGCAGAGCAGGAGCTGAATGCTTCCTCCACGCGGCTGCTGAGGAACGCCATGCAGACAGATACACGGATGCAAACAAACGTGTGTGAGCGATGCATTGTGGGATACCTGACGGATAACTGCTTTTAGGCCACCATCTCCACGGATACCGCATCCAAGGATACTACATTCATATGCATCTCACTGCACATGGAAAGACAAGAGGATAGCATCTATTTCTCTCTCTCTCTCTCTCTCTCTTTCTCTCTCTCTCTTTCCCCTCTTTCTCCTTCTCTCGTTCCTCTACAGCATCAGATTATGAGATGGGCTGGGACAGGTCACTACGGGCAGCAGTAAACCAGATCCATGCTGATTTGGGTAAAATATGATGTCATTATGAACGGAGCGGCTACATATCAGCCCGCGGAGTAGCAACACGCTGACCTGGACGGCGGGGGCGCACGGCGGGGGCGCTCTTTCTTTCTTTTTTGGGTTTTTAATAAAGGCAGCGCTACTGAGAGGTCACGGAAGCTGGAACAACTGCACATTTGTTTGGGGGAAAGAAAATACTTTCAGTTATCAGAAAGGAACTCTGTCTCGAGGAAGCTCAAACTACACTGACGGGCTACTTTATCAGAAAAGCCTGAGTGCTGGTGTAGAAGAGGGTGTAGCTTATCTACTGGACAGTCAGTGGACAGGTTTTGACCACAGAGCCACACTTGGCTCAACGTTTCTGAGTGTCAGACCATCCCAACGCAGTCATGCCAATTTGTGCCAGTGCGAGGGCCCATCTCATAAATAACACCTGGTGGCTAACAAACTGCAAAGACCACAGATGGACTATAGTCTCGTACTTACAATGAGGACGGTTCTGAGGGATTGGGCAGTAAGTGAAAGTACAAGGTCAGTGTTTCTAATAAAGTGGCCAATGAAAGGACATACATGGTTGGTGTTTCTAGTAAAGTGGCCAGACAGTGGACATAGAAGTGCAGTGTTTCTAATACAGAGCTAGTGAGTGGAAGTACAAGCTTGGTGTTTCTAATATAGTGGCCAGTGAGTGGAAATACAAGCTTGGTGTTTCTAATAAAGTGGCCAGTGAATGGAAGTACAAGGTAGGTGTTTCTAATAAAGTGGCCAGTGAGTGGAAACACAAGGTCATTGTTTCTAATAAAGTGGCCAGTTAGTGGAAGTACAAGGTAGGTGTTTCTAATAAAGTGGCCAGTGAGCGGAAGTACAAGGTAGGTGTTTCTAATAAAGTGGCCAGTGAGAGGAAGTACAAGGTTGGTGTTTCTAATAAAGTGGCCAGTTAGTAGAAGTACAAGGTACGTGTTTCTAATAAAGTGGCCAGTTAGTGGAAGTACAAGGTAGGTGTTTCTAATAAAGTGGCCAGTAAGTGGAAGTACAAGGTTGGTGTTTCTAATAAAGTGGCCAATGATTGGAAACTCAAGGTAGGTGTTTCCAATAAAGTGGCCAATACATATAACGTGAACCCTTTTATTCATCTCTCTATCCTTCCTTTTCACCTAGAATAAATCACAAGGGAGGGATAGAGAGACAGAGGGAGTGGAAGAAAGGGAACATGAGAAAAGATAAAGGAAAAAAGAGCAGGAAGGAGACACATACATACACATACAGGCCTTCTTGAAACCACAAGACAGAAAGACACAGAAAAGACGTCTACTGTGAAGGAACGCCCGCTATTCACTATTCCCACTTGGGTTTTATATCTCATACAGACCTGTATGTACTTCAGTAGACTGTATACCAGCTGTGCATTAGCACACACACACACACACACACACACACACACACACATAACTAACACTGCCTTTCACCAAGAACATGAATGCAACTATTGTACACTCATCATCAAAAGAACAGTTGCACAAACAGCTGCACACAGACGGAACCAACCTACAGGAATGAAACTTGGTGTATATGTTTGACATCGTGAGACACGCGAATGATACAAGTTTCACGTTCGGCCACACATGTGACGTAAGCAAGGGTGGGCCTTATCACTGTACCTGACTGACCCAACAGCCATGATTGCAGACATTCAGCGAGCAGTGATGCTCTCCATGAGTCAACCTGTTAGTGCCAGCACCATTGGCAGACGGCTGCACAACGCAGGACTACATGCACGCAGACCGATACAACGACTGTCCTTAACACCACGTCAACATCACCAAAGACTGCAATGATGTTGTGACAGACTGTCATGGAGTGACTCAGAATGGCAGCAGGTCATCTTCAGTGATGAGTCACGCTTTTTTCCTGGTGGAGACGACCAACGAATCCGTGTGTGGAGGCACCGTGGTCAGCACCAAGATGAAGGGTTTGTTGTTACCTGTCACACGTCCACAAGGCCTGGTGTCACTCCACCTCCACCGCTACCGCACACTCTGCAGGAACTGTGTGAGAATATTCAAGCTGCATGGGTGCAACTATTTTTTTGATGATGAGCTTATATTTCATGCTGCTATCAATGAACTTGACAGCGAGTGAATTTCTAAGGTCCTAATTGGAAAGCCTGAAGTACTCTGGCTCTGGCTACAGCTAGACTAGCAGCTTTAGCTGAAGTCAGAAATAACCAAAACCAACGGAAAGATCTTCTGTTCTGTGTGTTTCCGACAGACTAACGTTAGCGCATCGTCCTCTGAGAAGCTGTGTAGAAGTCATCATCATATACGGCTGCACTGGTCAGTTCTGGTGTTAGCACGGGCACGTATGTAGGAGCAGCTTCCTCACTCCTTGCTGGAGACTTCTGAAAAAATGCTGTTTAACCTGCAGTGACTGCAGAGCTGAATACATGGTTACACTAAACTAATCTCCTGCTTCAGGTTATTTTAGAAGGTACTGCTCCGTTTTGGTGCAACTCTGCAGGCGGGTCTGCAAGATGCTTTTATAACATATTTTTGACCCTGCAGAACCTGGAACGTTTCATACCTGGAACGTGTCGTGTGTGCGATGTCTCCGTTTTGAATGAGCACTGAGACAAACGAGCAGCTCTCACCTGGTTGCGGTTCTAAAGCTTAGGAGAAATCTTCCCCGGCTGAACGTCCGCAGTGAGGAGGTGCAGATGTAAATGCTTCTTTTGGCTCACCTTGAATTTGTTGCCCACGCTGATGAAGCTGAGTTTGCCAGCCTTCTGCTTGACATCTTTGGAGTTGATGGAGTTCTCAAAGAGTTCCCGTATGAAGCGATCTTTAGACTCGCTCACGAGAGACTCCAGAGACATGTGCAGAGCATCGTTATTCTTCTCCACAAACTTAATCTGAGAGAGAGAGAGAGAGAGAAAGAGAGTTAGTGAGAGAGACAGTTAGTGAGAGAGAGAGAGAGAGAGAGAGAGAGAGAGAGAGATAGAGAGAGAGGGGGAGGGGGAGAGAGAGAGAGAGAGCGAAGGAGAAAGAAACAAAATGAGAAAAAGAAAAAGAAGACAGAAGACAAGAGAAGAAAGAGACAAAAAGAGCAGAGACAAGAAGAAAGAAAGAAAGAAAGAAAGAAAGAAAGATATAGAGAGAGTGAGAAAGAAAGGAATAAATGGGGAGAATAGAAAGACAGAAAGAGTAGAGAAAGATGGAGAGAAGAGAGACACAGGGATACAGAGAGGAAGAGAAAGGAGAGAGTGGGAGAGAAAGAAAGACAAGGTGAGAAAAGAAAGAAAGAAACAAACAAACAAAGAAACAAAGAAAGAAAATGGGGAGAACAGGGAGACAGACAGAGAGAGTAGAGAAAGATGGAGATAAGAGAGAGAGAGAGAGATGAAGAGAAATACAGAGAGGAAGAGAGTGAGAGAAAGAGAAAGACAAGGCAAGAAAAGAAAGAAAGAAAGAAAGAAAGAAAGAGAGAAAACGGGAGAACAGAGAGACAGAGAAGTAAAAGATGTGGAGAAGAGAAAAAGAGATAGGAAGAGCAATACACAGAGGAAGAGAAAGAGAGAGAGACAGTGAGAGAGATGTGAGAAAGCAAAAGAAAGAGAGAGAAAAGGACAGAAAGAGATAGAAGATGAAAGGAGGGCAGTCAGTAGAAAGCATAACTGAATAATGACTGACTGATCTCTTTAGACTGCTGAACGTGATCGATCACACTGAGCACCACTCACTACTGTAGCATCGATTTCAGTCTGCTCTACAATCACACATTCATCTGTTTACTCATTCACTCTCTCTCCTTCTCCGTATGAGCGCTCAGGATGAGGGGAAGATCTGAGAGCGCAGAGGAGCAGCAGACCGGTCTACTAAACGTCTGGATGAAGGTGAAAACATTCACCACCTTTCAGGACACCCAGACGAGTGTGTGTGTATGTGTGTGCGTGTGTGTGTGTGTACGTACAGTCTCATAACAAACTGCTCCTGCAAAATGTCTGATGATAAATCCTTCATCATCCCTCACGTTCCTGTGCACTGTCAGCTTCGACTTCCTGGGGACCTGGAAGGGCAAACAGGGAATTCAGCACATAAAGGCTACCCAACACTAGCAGTGCTATACAGCTTCATGTTATATACCATGCAGAACGCATCACAATGAACATTAATCTCAAGTTCATTCATAATAATGCAGACTTTATAGAATAAAACTATTTTGTATCGTTTTAAACGGCGTCCTATGAATCCCCAAGCAGCTATGAGCTTTGTTTACTAGTTAAAGGAGCAACAAGCGATCTTTACCTAGGATGGGCCTTATCGCTGTGCCTGACTGACCCAACAGCCACGAATGTGGACAATCAGTGAGCAGCGATGCCCTCCATGAGTCATCCTGTTAGTGCCAGCACCATTGGCAAACCATGCCAATTACATGCATGCAGACCGTTACAACGACTGCCCTTAACACCATGTCAACATCGCCAAAGACTGCAATGGTGTCGTGCCAGACTGTCATGGAGCGACTCAGAATGGCAGCGGGTCAGAAGGCCTGCTCTCCACCCCTACTGCAGGAACTGTGTGAGAATATTCAAGCTACATGGGATGGATTATCACAGGACGCCATTAGGCACCACAACTCCAAGCTGGGACGTCTGGTATGTCGACACGGAGGCCCGACGCCATACTGAGAGACACTATATGTATTCTGTATGTGTAGCTCAAAAAATATTACCCATATCAGTCTAAATGTATCATCATTTATTGTTCCTGGTAACCTTTATCTTCCTTCCCAATATCACTGCAATCCCACACTTCCTTCTGGGTGCAGCTGTTCTTTTGATGATGCGTGTAACTAAAAAAAACATTATGTATAAAAGTGATTTGTCACTGTTTTTAGGTTTCTTTCACAATATGGAATCACATGGGAAGGAGTCTGAAATTACTTCACAATGACCACACATCGGCCATGCCATGTTTAGACCATGTGGCAAGAGCAGGGTACTCCACAGACACTGACAAATGCTGACAGTGGCATAGGTATTACTGAAGAGCTCAGTGACTATAAACATAGTACTGATATGGGATGCGACCTTTGACACAAGTCAGTTTATTTCCGCCCTGCTAGAGCTGCCCCAGACAACTGCAAGCACTACTGAGAAAGGGAAGTGTCTCGGAGCAACAACAGCTCAGCCATGAAGTGCCTAACACCGTGGGGCCACTGGGTGCTGAAGCACATAGATCCTATAGCTATGTTGTATTGCGCTCAATACAAAGTTCCAAACCTCCTCCGGAAACAAGTGTTGTGTCGAGTGTCGGCTGGAGTAGCGTGCTGCCACTGGACTCAGGAGCAGTGGGAAACGTGTCCTCTGGAGTGACGAATCACGTTTCACTATCTGGCAGTCTGATGGATGAATGTGGCTTTGGTGGATGCCAGGGGAACGCTACCTCCCAGAATGCCTCGAGCCAACAGTAAAGTTTGGTGAAGGAGCTCTGGGGATGAAGGGTCTGGGGAGGTTTATCAAGGGACCCTTAGATTCAGTGAAGGGTGATGTTAATGCTACAGCACACAAAGACATTATACACAGTTACGTCCTCCTAACTTCGTGGCAGCAGATTGGAGGAAAAACTTTTTCTTGTTCCCGCATGGCTGAGTCCCTGTGCACAAAGCCAGCTCCATATAGACATGGCTTGGTGAAAGGAGCTCTCACAGGGGGTCTGCACAGAGCCCTGACCTCATCTCCACTGAACACCTGTGGGATCAATCAGCTGGTAGGTCGATTACGAGCCAGCCCCTCTTGTCCAACAAACAACGAGGGGAGAACTCCATCCAAATGCCTGTGGCTTTGGAATGGGATGTCCAACAAGCTCATATAGACACAACGGTCAGCTGGCTTTACAGTGTAATGGGCCACTGCCAGGCATAACTGACATGTCCAAAAAGCTGCACTATTTATATCTTATATATTTTATGTATTTGTGAAAGTTTATATCTGTTTTGAAGTATAACAGTATTTTGGCACTAGCATACATGCTAGTTATACAGCTGCTACAATCCTGAATGAATACAATGATTTATCCAACAACAGAAGCCGTCCATAGGACTGTAGTTTCCATTCCGCAGCATGCAGTATTGATGTAAATGTGACTCCACTAAAACAGTCCATTAAATAAGCCACTAAAAGAATCTGGACAAAATGACTGCTTCAGCTCCGGGTTGTTGGTACTCACGGTCAAGCGGAAGTGGTTTTTGTGTTTGCTGTGGACGGTCTCAGTAAAGTGCTGGTCGCTCGGTTGAGGTAGACGGTTCTCTTCATCCAGAATGTCCAAGATGCCCACTAGCTTTGACTCCACCAGGTCTGAAACACACACACACGCACACACACACATACCATGTAAATCTGACATGCTGTGTACTCTGACAGATCCAAGGGCCTCTTAAAGTGTCCTTAAACTCCAGGGACCCGTCAACAGGTTCTTCACTCTCGTAACCACGTACCTTGCATTTGTGGTCACCAATCCAGGTGCTGGACATCTACCTTCCAGCGGAGCCTAGACCATGACTATCATAGTATTTACAGAGTAATGTATAGTAGTTACGCCTTCATAGGCATATGTCAGATATCACTCTTCATTTTTTTTTAATTCCCACTCAAAATGGTCATTAGAGACAAGCCAGTGAGCCAGGGATGTTGAGGTCTGGACTCTGGAGTGGTCAGTCCATTTTTCTGAGAACACCAGCAGCTACTTTGTTTGATTTGCCAGTTTTCCTTGCTGGATTTCTCGGTTTTGTAATCTGTTTTTAGCTGAAACTAAACAGATACACACATATCACTAGGGGGAACAGAGCTTCTCTGAAGTGCAATGCCACCAATTGTTCAGTATTTCTGTGTAATTAAATGGTTAATATGTACACAAGTAGTTTGGAGTGGTTTGGTGTGAAATGCTCCATTCTAGAGAAACTCACTGAGTCAGATTTGTTCACAGTGGTGCTGATGCGAACCAGACGCCTCTAAAAGCTCCATCACACAAAGTTATGACATGAATTTCCCAGATTTCCCACTATTCCCACCATGATCAACATTACATCCTAAATCTCGGAAGACGTATATAACTTCACAGTTTTAATTCTATGGAAAAAGAAATCACGACCCCTGGTTCCCAACACCACCACTGTAAATACACCATAAATAAATAATAATTATAAAAAATCAATCTATCAATCAATCAATAAATAAATAAATAAATCATTATTAAATACATATGAATAAATAATGATAATGGAGCCACCACTGTAAACCAAACCACATCTCAACCAGTCGTTGGATATCAGTGTGTACAAGTTGGTGGGTTTTGCCATTTGTTACCCTCTGGGAAGAGCTGCATTCCCGGAATAGAGCTTGCATTTTGCGCATTTCCGACAGGATCCAAGTTCTGGGAAAGGGTTATCATAAGGGGTAAATAGCTGTAGGTTAAAGGTTAAATATCTTTAGGCTATTGGTTACGAGAGTTGACCATCTGGTGAAACAACACCAACATACAGTACCTAGTTCCTAGACTACACCCCTCTTGTACCTTAAGGTGGGGTGAGGCAGGGTTTTCACAAGAGCTGAGACTGAACTGCAATCGCCTTGAGATAAACAACCCCAATCCCTCAGTCTGTCTCCTGGTTCTACCGTCGGTGCAAGAAAGAAAGAAGCAACTTCACACTGAAATGCAGAAAACACCAAGTCACCTGAGTCCCGACCACTGCTAGCATTCCTGCTGGGTTTGATTCGAGCTGTGCTCTATGTATAGCTGAGGGCAGTGGAGCATGTAAGACCTAATTATGAACGTGAACGTTGGCTCTACACACAGCAGCGGTCCAGCTGTCAGTACAAATTAGAGTGCTACGATAACAGAGCTCACGGTGAGAATTCTTAATTGCTGCACCCCGCCCCCTACGAAAACTCAGAAAAAAGCCACTTCCCGGAATACAGAACATAGAACAGGGAGCCAAAAAACAGCATTCCAACAGTAACAACATGAACAGACAAGCAAACAGGTGACACGATTATAGGGCTAACCAACCCGCTTACTCCATGTTTCATACAGGCTCTTTTATGATACTCATGGAGCTCCACCCTCCTGCAGACCTCAGCTCCAACACCAATTGATCCAATCAGTGATCTAATTATTACTGGCAGAGGTCTTAGATTTAGAGTTAGATAGATAGATAGATAGATAGATAGATATAGATAGATAGATTTGAGTTGGAGGTGTGACGTGTAGGAAGGTGGATCTCCAGGAGGAGGGTTGGTAAGCACCTCCATAAAGGAACCACTTTTGGTTACCTAAAGAACCACGTTGACAACACCTCACTGACTGACTGATTACTACCTGTGGACTAATGTTGTTCACTTTGGACATTATACACAATTATGTACAGTGACCTTATATTATACATATTATCCATAGAGTAATTCTACCTTCATATACTGTCAACTTGTACATTCTGCATATTTTGCACATCCATGAACGGTATTTATTTATATTTACATTGTACCTGTCACTGTTTCACTCATACTCACATTGAGTGCACGGTCCATATGTAAATATCTTAACTACCTATATTGTATATTACTGCTCTTTATATTGTTTATTGTTTATTCTTGGAGAGTGTCAGACTAAATTTCATTGTATGCAAGTACCATGACAATAAAAGGATTCTATTCTATTCTACTCTGTTCTATTCTATTCTATTCTAAAGTAAAGCAGGGATTCTCAGCACTGTCCGCCCCAAGGCCCACCTGATAACTACAAAGCATAGCGGGCCATCTTTTGTAAGACATTTGGTTCAAGAAGAATTATGATATATTCACATTCAAACAAAGGAGTTGTGAAAGTACCCCAAGGCGCCTCTCCAACAGTGGCTAGCCAGTGTTGTCATCTCAGACTGAAGATGTTTAATTAGCCTGCTAAAGCCACATTTTTATGTGTACATGTACATTAATATACATATATATTTATATTAATACATTTAATATAACACTAATATGGTTATATATATATATATATATATATATATATATATATATATATATATATATATGACGTTTCCGGACCACTACAAACTACTACCTCTACCTGGGTACAGGTGCACGGGTCACTAGAGGGTGGTTTGTGGCCCATTGGTTGAGAAATCCTGACGTAAAGCATTCTACACCAATACCAATTCAAGGCTTCCTCCTAGAACATGTTCACAGACACAGAGAAAACCTGCATCATCTGGGGGTCCTTAAAACTGCTGTAGGGACCTAAAAGTGCTTCCCTCTATTGCATCACGCAGGGAAGCCTTTTTGACAGCTTTATTTTTAGGAGTGTGTGTTAGTTTCACACAGGAGGACTCCCAAGGCTACAGGCTACCACACGCCAGCTCCATCAAACAGACAACATGCAACATCCAAACACAAACATGCCACTCAGCATCTCTCCTTTACTGCACACTGGGTTAAACCAGAAACCAGAAATACACAGCAGGTGAATTTCTAGTAATTGAAGAGTGAGAATGCCGTCTCTCTAACATCTAAACAGGTAAATGCTTTACTAGCTCAGCTCATGTTATATTTCACATACTTACATACGCCTTGTAGATCAAAAACAGCACACTGGTGCAGGATTAGGAAGTTCACAACAGAAATAATATATATATTAAATGCTGCTAAAGGTTTATTCCATTAAATCTATATGAGTACAGTGTAGCATGAACTAACCCTTCTGTTATGCTTCTGTTTCTTTGGACTAAACGGATTCCAGCCTCAGACCAAAACATAGGACAAAGCCTCTGTCCTGCCTTCTGGTGGAGTATACGTTCAGCCATAACAAGTTCAGCCATAACAAAATATGAGAACCAGTCAGGGAGAAGTTAAACTGCTTATTAGAAATTTAATTTAACTATTTGAGTCATCCCAAAATTCCATGTATCTAGCTTACACCATCAGTCAAAGGTTTAGACACAGCTACTCATAGAAGGTTCTCCTTACGTTTATCTTAATGTTTTACTGTAGAATAAAAGTCAAAATCAAGTCAAAATCAAACTATAAAATAGCACTCATGGAATTATACAGTCCACCTTAAAAACCTCCAAACTTTCGACTTTCAACAAGAGGATATCTTAACCTGCAGTGGAGGCTGATACAACAAGGTTTTTTTCCTTAAGTAATTTTGGAGCAATTCTATTGGTCTGTCCATCATGAATATTCACAAAACTGAAAGGGGAACTAGAGCTTTTACACTGTGCAGGAAAAGAGATAAAGTTTTCTTTTTTTCCACAAACTAAATACATATTAGAGGAGGAGACATGGAGAAATATATTACTGTGGTACATCAAGAGTATATGTAGTGTATCAGGATGTGTACTGTTTCAGACTCTCATCAGTTTGAGCTGTTAAGTGTAAGCCTGTAGAGTTCTTAAGATCACCAACAAGATCCATTTAGTTGGGTGTGGCTAAACTTTTGACTGGTGGTGTATGTAAATTTGTACTGGCTATTACAGCATATGTACTAATATGCTGTATATTTATGAGGAATTTACTTTTTGTGTTTAATAAAAATGAGCTTGATCATACATATCCACCAAATAATAATCTATGGCCAGACATGGAAAAAAAAAAAAAACCCTGAGCATCGAAGGAGGTTACAAGTTCCAGAGCAACATCACTAATGCAGCAACATCATCCCTCGGTGACATGGCAGTGATTTAAACATGAATTTCTAGTGGACTCCGAGACTAAAATACAGGGGTAACTGCTGGTGTTTAAGTTTATTGAATTATGATCCTATGAAAATACATCATGTCTTAATACTGTACTGTTGGCTAGGAATTCTTGTCTAGCAAAGCAAGGCCAAAAAGTCAATGGGTGCAAAATATGACACACATCTACTACAAAGTGGAACCATTCTAGAAACTTTACCTATGACTCTATAGGTGGCAGAGTGCTTGGGCCCCGGTGATTGCCACTTGCAATGAATTGAAGATGGTTGTTAAATTCTCCTAGCGGTTATGACCTTCCACAGAAATTAATGTGTTAATCAATTTCAGACATAAATGGAATGGTCTTGGTTGCTACCCATAAGAATAATTCAGATTTGCTTGTAGGGCTAGTTGTTACTAATCCTTTTGGGGAGAAACTGAAATATAAGCACAGTATTTTAAACACGCCTCTTCATAACTGACAAAAGACTAAGCATCATGTTCCAGTAGACACTTCCTTTTTTAAATCACCTACCCATTAAAGTGCCCACTCAGCGCGGCCAAGAACGCGGCAGTTATTTAAAAAGAGACAAGCCATAAACTTCCTGAAGGATAATAACACATTACGATACAAGCCACGCAGCTCGGGTCCAGGGCGTTCTACTAAGCGTCTCCCGAACTGATAAAATACAACTTGTCTGAAAGCTGGCCAAACTATTTTGGCAGCTTCCTTGCTTTTCCAAAGACACACAATGGAAGAAGTTTGAATGAAACTGGGAGGCTTCAAATGGGGTGCAGCTCATATTGGAAAACACATAATGGTTTGTTGCATGGTGTATGTGTGAGCTGCTTTACTTCAAAAGGGTCATTGAGTTGGAGAGGTCCAGTAGCTTACTGTGTGAGTGAGTATCTCACTTCTCATTGCGAGGGAACAGAAGGTACCGATGGCACTGCACACAACTCTGCAGATGCTGCACAAACCTAACACAAACATGTTTATAGTTTATAGCAGTTAGCGTCTCTGTCAGACAGAGCTCTTATACACATGCCTGTAGTTGCACAGCTGCTAAGCAAATCTCCCTTCAAATTCATGTCAGGGCCATGGTCACACGCCATGATGTTGCAC
>CM067481.1:6171662-6197566 GCA_034552555.1 Semaprochilodus insignis
GGGTACAGGGATAAGGCCCGTCCTTGCTTAGGTGTGGCTGAGTGTGAAACTTGAATCATTGGCATGTCTCATGATGTCAAACCTACCCACCAAGTTTCATTCCTGTCAAATGCTTCCTTCTGGGTGCAGCTGTTTGTGCAACTATTCTTTTGATGATGGGTGTAATATTTTAATGATAATTATAATTTAATTAATTATTTTAACTGCTTTGCTGAACATAGGGTCAAGTTCATGTTAAGTATTGAGGGTTCTGAGACTTTCACTTTACACTTCCTGGCTGAGGCAGTCAGAGTCTGGTTTAACATCTGCTGGTGATGGAATCCATTACACCATGTATCCAAAGATGTTGTGGATCCACCACCATTCTTCACAGTGAGGATGCTGTATGTTTCTGTTTGGCTACTTCTGCATCTATGTTAAACCCACCCCTGTTTTTTGTTGCTAATAAGCTCTGTTTTGGTCTAACATGATCAAAGAAAGTTCCAGTAACATCTGGCAAATTTGAGTTTGCTAGTCCTTCTTCTGGCAACCCTTCCAAACAACTTGTGGTAGGTGGTGTCTGAGTTTGGGAGATGTTCTGATCCAAAGACCTAACTAATGTCTATGGCTGCGATCCTCCTTAATGTGCGTAGAGTCAATATACCCATACGCCCCCTTCTGTTGCACCCGTGACAGATATATGCCTAAGAGAGTGTAATACCTCCACAAGCATGAATATCAGCTGTGACAGGATTGGGCATGGACTGGACAAGTTTCTGGATGTAGGCCACATCAATGTTCAGACACTCTTAGAGCAAAGAATTGCACAGTTGGGCCAGACTTGGTGGATGCCTTCCCTGTCACAATTCCAAGGAGAATTCCCTGTAGACTGGGATTTTAGCCACTGCTGTTAGACACTTATGACTGTACACTTTCATACACCTGCAGATTCAGCTACTTCCTTCACACTAGGGTCTTTGGCATGCCCAAATGCAGTCACTCCTTTTAGCCAATCATTAACATCTGCTTTGGAGCCATTTTCCACATACGGAAGAAGACATTCACTGCACTGTACCACCTCTTCTCAATCTATGGATCCCGTCACTCTCACACCCCGCAGGTATTTATAGCCCCATCATCCTCATACCCTCCATCTGCAGGAGCCTGAAGTTACTACCACCACCTCACATTTACATCTCCATGCACTGTAGTGTTTGTATTGTATAACCAGCTAACCCAGTAAGCTAGCATGTAATCTCAGTTTTCCTCTGTCCAGCTAGTTTCAGTACCTTTGCCACACTGACCATAAAAAAAATCTTCTCTTGCATTTGATCTTGTGTAAAGATACGTCTTACTTAGTACTTCATATCCATCAATTCTGACTCTGAAAGAATTGGGGAGGTCTCGGGGGAGAGCTCATAGGCCATGTGTGAAGCTTTTAGCTACATAAGTGTGACTTTTGAATACTCTATAAGGCTATTCATTCAAAAAAAAAAAAAAATGATGTTGAACATCACTGCTTGTTTCTATTCATTTATATCACTCATTTTCAGGATTTCTGGTTCACAATCCATAATACAGTTTTAATGTTCATTTTCACTACAGCCCTGGACTCTCATCTCTGTATTGCAATCCTTTGGGTTGGATTTCACATTAAAGAAGTGGGGCTCACCTTTCAAATGAAACCAGCGTCTGATTTTATGTTGGTTTTATGATGAAACATTCATTTCATTTCACTTAAAATGCTGATAAATAAGCCTTGAACTCTGAGAACTGCCAGAACCCCAAGAGAGTTCTAGATTTTTGTCTATTTCTGTGATCTGCAGGTGTGAGGAAAAAAACGAACAGCTGAGCTTGGAGCTCCAGAGGGCTGCATGAAGGGAACATCTCGCGCTCTTTGTCCTCCATAGCAACCAGAAAATAAGCTTTAAAGCATGTGCTAACCTCAAAACGCCCCTACCTAATTAAGTACTTCTATTTATACACAAGAACAAACTTTATTAGCTTCACCACAGTGGTGGACGAAGCACACAAACCATGTACTAGAGTCAAAGTAGATACACAAAGCAAAATATCCCTCCAGTGTCAGAAGAAGTTCCTCCCTTTAGACCTCCACTGGAGTAAAAGTACTAAAGTATTTACCTTCAAATGTACTTAAGTATGGAGAGTAACAGTAGCATGATTTATTATGGCTCTAATGTCCTATTATCATTTCTGTAACAAGACTCTCAATCAGCTCAGTGTAGGCGAAGAGACTCTAGTGTCTCTCAGTCCACCAGTTTTTAATAGAAGCTCATTAATAGTCTGATGTCTATTCAAATGATCATAAACACAGAACACTGAAGGAGAACAGCTTCCATTAGCTAGAACCAAGCTCTGTCCAACAGGTCAAAACAATCTCAAAACAAAGTGAGCACTGTGCCCTGATTGGTGGACTCGCTTCATGCCTCTTTCGTTTGGACGTGTTTTGTTTATATGCACATATAGACCAAAAGGAAGGACAGATTTGGTCATAATGTAGCAGAGTACACAGTAAGATATTACACATGTAGTGGAGTTAAAGTATGAAGTCTTCAGTAAACCTAAGACACAGGAAAACAATACTCCAGTACAGTAACCAACTACATTTATTGGCTTTACGGTGTGCGTGCAGGAGGGATACAGACCTATGCAGTCCTGATTGTCAACGTACTTCACTTCGTTCACTCCCAGCCCCTCTCTCTGGTAAAGCTCTTGCTCCTGAAGGCCAGAAATAAAGATCACAAGAATTAGAGACAAGTTTCAGTAACACCAGCCAAGAGCAGACAGTTTTTGATGTATTGCTTTTCCCCAAAGTTTGGAAGCCTGCGCCGGACAGTGAGTAATAAACCCAATGCTCAGTGTGCATTAACACATTTAAACAACTTATAGCCAAGAGTCATCTGCATGGGCGTCAGACAGGTGTCCAAGATGGTGCCCATAAAACTCCCATTAGCACTGGCAATGACTAAAGCTAATGATGCTGTATATCTAGGGACTGTGACTCATCAGGCTCTGGTTATATCAATCCCTCTAAAAAAGAAGTACAGTTTTTCCTTCTACTTGATTTCACTAGGGGGAAACTGACAGTCGGATGTAGAGACAAGCACTGCATTAACCCGTAGACGTCCAGAGCTTTCACTGTTGGGATGTTGTTTATTGTATACAGGACAGGGCAATCCGGCATTGGTTATTGGTATTGTGGTAAATCAAACAACGGGCTTCTGGTCTGAGAGTGTTCTGGATATCATCAGTACCTACGGAACACTGACCAGCTGCATGTTTCGTTACAGGGAGCATAAAGAGTTTAGGTTAGAATTAATATTTTAATAATGTTTTTCAAATATAGCACCAATTTGTCCGTTCCAAACTGTCCGAAAGATTATAGTGACGTTATCATATCATATCACGGTCCAAAGATAAACATGTACCTCCATTTTTTTTTTTCTATGCATCACTGGAACACAGCAGCTGCTGTGTTGAAATTTCATGATGAATGGACCAACAGAAATGGCCCAAAATTGCTTGGAAAAAACTCCATTGACTTACATTAAGATTAAATGAGGTTACTGGCCTCTCCTGTAAAGCTGCCGTTTTGGAGATACAGTATATTCTGAACTATTCTTCTAGTATCATGATATTACATTTTTGCCATAACGATTTGCCATAATTTCAGATTATTATATATAAATGTAGATAAAATTAACCTAATCAAGCAAATGAGACTAAAAATATCATACTTGGTCTTTTATTTATGCAGGCAAATGATCTAATATTACATCCTGTGAGTGGCTTAAGTACGTGAACCTCTAGGATTAGCAAGTGTTTTCAACAGGATAATAATCAGGCGTGAGTCACCCCCTGTTTTATTTAAAGAACAGGGGCCTATTACAGTCTGATCTACATAACACATGTCTGTGGAAGGTGTATCATGGCACGAACAAACCCATATCTAAAGAGTTTGCTCTCCAGCAATCCACATACGGGTAGACTTTGTACAGATGCAGGAAACTCAAGCCCACTGTGTAGGTCTCCCGGATCCTTCATGTCGCTGGTGTGTGCCTTCTTCTATCCACTGCCACCAACAGGGTATTATGATAGTATCTATACAATGGGTATGGTGTGCAGTACATTGATAAGACCATTCTGCTTCCTGGAGCCCTACGATGTGACCCCTCTCAAACTCTTCCCACAGCCTTGAATTGCTTTCAAGCTCTTCTCTGAGGTAGACTTTACTTGCAAAGGAGGCTACCAACACAACAGCACGAGTCAGAATGGAAAGCACACCCAACAGGACGACCTTATATAGTCAGTCAGGTACAGCGATAAGGCCCGTCCTTGCTCACGTCACATGCGTGGCTGAGCGTGAAACCTGAATCATTTGCATGTCTTATGATGTCGAACCTTCCCACCACCTTTCATTCCTGCTGGTTGATTCTTTCTGGGTGCAACTTCTTTTCCGGTGTTGAGTATACAAATCGTTTGCCAGAACTTATACTCTGGTTAATACGAGTGAGAAATGATAAATATATAACTACAACTTCCTTTTACCGTATTCGTGAATAGAAAGTGCAAAAATTAGGGGTTTCATCCTGTTGCCATAACCTAGAGGCAGAGCCTGGGCCTGGTTAAAGCATGTGTGCCGGTCCAGGATCAGCTACTTTTAGTTCACACTAGCTTGGTCATAGCAGCAAAGTTTAGAAACTGATGCCAGATCAACACTCCCAGTCTGTGAAGTTCTGATATATACAGCACCAGAGGCTTCACAACTGGGCCCCAGGTGCAGTAAGGCAAAGGTAAATCTCCATGACAAAAAGGCAGGAGGGCACGAAAGGGGGGGAAGGATGGAGGAAGTAAAGTGCTCTCTGATGGCATGAGAAATGCCGAGGTGTCCACTCACCTCTTTGAGGATGCGCTCATTGAAGAACTGCTGGAGCTTCTCATTACAGTAGTTGATGCAGAACTGCTCAAAACTGTTGTGCTCAAAATACTCTGAGGAGAAAAACAGAACAAGAGGGAGAGTGAGAGAGGGAGAGTGATAGACTAAGTGACAGAGAAGAGAGAAAGCAGAGACGCAAAAGGAGAGAAAGAAAAGACTAAGGTGAAAGAGAGAAAGAGAGAGAGAGAGAGAGAGAAGAAGGGATGAAAGGGAGATGAAAGAGGGAAGAGAGATGGAGAATGAAAGGAGGAGGAGGAGAGCGGCGTGCCAGGCTGTGCGAGTGATTGAGAGCAGAGAGAAGCTCATGAATGCTAAGCGTGTCACACCGAGAGACTATTTCACCGCCTTGCTTTCAGCCCCATGGAGAAAATGAACAGAGTGAGGCTACAAAGCAGCTGCACACTCGCCAAGCACTTCCAGACTCGGACGTGCTCAGAGACTCGGACGTGGGCAGGTCCATTATGCACACACACGCACGCACACACACACACACACACGGAGTCATCACGAACAATCATATTCCATGCAAACGTTTACATACCCCTAATCACGCGTCACGTTTAGTTGATTTTCTGAGTGAAGGCAAATGAACACGTTCTCCACAGAGAACACCTGACACTACCTGGCCTCATGAGCAGCTGGGCACCTGCATTTGTTGGTGGACATATGGAGGCTAAAGACTGCATTGTGTTTAGTACGGTGGCCGAGAAGCGCAAAACGAATTAACATTTCAGAAAACAAAATTACAAAAATAAAAACTAATTTACAAAAAAAAAATAAAAACATACATTCATATTTGCCAGTACCCAAACACTTTTACAAACTGCGAATTCTGACGGAATGGGAGGGTCTAACACACAGGAAGTGCTTGGTGCAGATCCTTGTCAATCAAACTGTTTTGCGGTGGTGGAGTGAGTGGAAGAAAGAGATGAACAGGCGACGTCTAAACCACTTAGAGTTGGAAATGTTAAGGAAAGTAAGTGGGCTGTACCGCTAGCTATAGTGGATAACCAGCTAGCTAGCTTAAAATGGCTGAGAGCCTTTGTAAAACAGCACACGCGGTTTAGACGTCACCTGTTCTTCTCTTTCTTCCGCCTGCTCTTTTACAAACTCTAAAGACCTTCCACAGGAAAAACAAAAGCATGCCAGCTGGCTAAAACGCGTGCCACAAAATGGCTAAATCATGCTTTAGCGTCGTGACCATCCCAAACTCCACTCACTCTACCACTGCGAACCGATTGATTGACAAGTGTCCGCAACAAGCACTTCCTGTGTGTTAGACCTACCCTCTCCGTCAGAATTCACAGTTTGTAAAACTGTTTCGGTACTGGTAAAAGCGTTTCACGTCTTGCAAATTTGTTTTTGCTTCTGTAATTTCGTTTTCTTGAATGTTAATTTGTATTGCCCTTCTCGCCCACCGTAGTTTAGGATGTTCTATGTGGAAATAACCAAAATTGGGAGTGTAATCTTTAGCATACTTACGCCTGCGTGACACGTACCAAGGGGGCATTTGGCACAACATCAGAAAAGAAAGAACCATGTTGACTTACAAGGTCGAGTATTATTACTGGATTGGATTACAGGAGGTTGCAAACTTTCCAGGCATATTTGGAACGAGATTAACAAAGCCTGGCGTCAGGCATGAGATTAACTTATCCCTTTATATGGTGGCCTGCAACGAGACTGAGGGGCAAATGACTTTCGGCATCTGGAAAAACTATAAAACTCTGTGAAACTGACGTCACACAGCCATTATTGCCGGTTGAAGCAGATCATCTTAACCTGACCACAGTGCCTCCACACAAAAGCAGGACTCGTCAATGAAGATGACCTGCTGCTGACGTTTGGCCCACTAATTCATTTGATTCTCAATCCTGAGTTTATGATTCAATAAAACACGAATCAAATACAAAAAATAAAGACTGTAAAACATGCTGCATACTGCACGACAAGCTGGTGTAGGTTTATCGTTAACCCTCGTATCCTCCTATCACCTCCACCACACCTGCCAACCAACACACACACACACACACACACACACACACACACACTCTCTCTCTCTCTCTCTCTTACCGAAGCCGGCGATGTCCAGCACCCCGATGAAATTAGCTGAGGAGTCGAAAGGGAAGCACTGGTTGACCCTGGTGACCACATGATCAAAGAGGCGGCTGTACACAGCCTTGGCCAGCGCATCCCGAGCGTTATTCGCCTGCTCCACTTTCAGAGGAACCCTGAGTGAGAGAGAACGTACACGTCAGCATATGCCTTATCAGTCATTAATATTAGATGCTTTTACCACTTAAATCATCCCAAAATTCTGCTGACTCCAAATATCTCGCCGGCTTTACATCTTCTATAGGCAGTGCTTTATACTACAGCAGGGAAACCGTTATCTGCATTTCATTCACCACAAGGGAAGACAGAGGGAAGCTCACTTGGGTCTACAGTACACTATACGGTCACAGTCTACTTTATTAGAAACACCTACGTCCAGAAACTGACCACTGATGAAGACCTAACACGAGCTGTGTATGAGCAGATGCCATACAGATGGTCTGTAACTGTACTGCTCTGGCGGTTAACTGGGTTAATTAAATTGGACAATGAGCAATTTGGGATCAACCAAACATTATCTTAAGCTAAAGCAGCAACTTTCCAAACTAGGGAATCTGGTGTGCTGGTGAAGTGGAGGTCTGCACGGGCTTGATTATTAATGCTCACTGTAACCACATATCTCGATCGCCTGCGTCCACGTAATCCAGTGGTGCTCACGTCTTCATCCTCCCTGCACCCAGCACAAAATCATGCCTGCCCACATTCGCCTACCGGCCACGGACCTCTTTCACAGCAGCCTCTGCTTAGCTTGTGCAATCCTCACCACTAGCGATGCCCATCTAACCCCTACGACATGGTGGAACAGCCTCCAGACACACTGTACCTCCACATACCCATCCACAAAATAATACTGAGTCACTGCAGACTTGAGCCTGACTTCATTCCGCACATGAGCAGATAAAGAAGATGAAGCGCAAACTGGCAAAAATATCAGCAGAACAAGAGCCAACATTAGGGCTGCTGAAGACACTCCTGGCAAGTAAAGGGATGAAGGTGAGTGAACTGGGGAGGAGGGAAGAGGGAGGAGGATGGACGGTGTGGACTATGACTTCAACAGATGGCCTCATCTTGCAAAAATAGCTGCACCCAGAAGGAAGTGTGGGATTGCAGTGCTGTTGGGAAGGAAGATAAAGGTTACCAGGAACAATAAATGATAATACATTTAGACTGATATGAATATTTATTGAGCTACACATACAGAAGTAGTGTCTCTCAGTATGACTTTGGGCTGCCATGTTCGTTAACGCAACATGCCAGACATCTCAGCATGGAGTTGTAGAGGTTCCCAATGTTGTCCTGTGATAATCCCTCCCATGCAGCTTGAATATTCTCACACAGTTCCTGCAGATTGTGTGGTAGGGGTGGAGGTGTAGTGACACCAGGCCTTCTGGACGTATGACGCATGACAACAAACTGTTCATCTTGGTGCTGACCACGGTGCCTCCACACACGGATTCGATGGTCGTCTCCACCAAGACGAAAGTGGGACTCGTCACTGAAGATGACCTGCCGCCATTCTAAGTCACTCCATGACAGTCTGACACGACACCATTGCAGTCTTTGGAGACGCTGACGTGGTGTTAAGGGTAGTTGTTGTAACGGTCTGTGTGCATGTAGTCCTGCGTGGTGCAGCCGTCTGCCAATGGTGCTGGCACTAACAGGATGACTCATGGAGGACATCACTGCTCGCTGAATGTCTGCAATCGTGGCTGTTGGGTCAGTCAGGTACAGTGATAAGGCCCATCCTTGCCTGCATCACATGCGCAGCAGAGTGTGGAACTTGAATCATTGCATGTCTCATGATGTCAAACCTACACACCATTTTTCCATTCCTGTCGGCTGATTCCTTCTGAGTGCAACTATTCTTGTGTATAATGGGACTCTGGAAGTCTGCAAGCATACTATATTCTAGAACAGCTCAGATCTTAGTAATTGTAAGTGGTGTTACAGATTTACTGATGTCCTTCAATATCGCCGAATAAACATGCGGTAGTCTGTTTGCCATCGTAACGCTAGAATGACCCAGTCATCCTGTAGGCTACATCTTTCTCTCTCACAGAGCAAGGCCCCAAAGTGAGGCAGACCAGGCTTTCCTCTTACGTAACACTCAGAAATAGAGTGCTTAAGGCAGGCTCAATCCTCCGCTGCCCTTCAGCCACCCTGCTACTGCGGAATTAATACAGTTAGTTTACAAACCGGCCAGTGGAAACTCACGCTCCACCTGCGAGCGTGACAGAGCGCCTGTCTCTCTGACAAATGGGAGAAAGCCTCTCACTCTAAACATCTATTCATCTCTCTCTCTCACACCAAGTATCTCTCACCAACACACACACACACACACAACAGAGGCCCAGCCACCCACCCACGCGTGCGCACACACACACACCTCATTACTCTCTCCTCTATAAATGAAGAGATAAAACCTTGACAGCAGAAGGAAAAGAAAGAGGGAGAAAAAGCTGTGGCCAGTGTGGGAGGGACGATAATGGAGGGGAAAAGTGGCTCAGTGAAGAGAGACAGAGAAAGAGAGAGAGAGAGAGCGAGAGAGAGAGAGAGAGAGAGGAGCAGCCAAAACACTGGCAAAACAATAGAACAACAATATGTGTTATATGGCAACTGAAGTGAGAGAGCAAGAGTGACAGAGAGAGAGAGAGAGAGAGACAGAGAGAGAGAGAGAGACGCACAGAGAGAAAGAGAGAGAGAGAGAGACAGACAGACATTCTTTGGTCTGCTGCAAAGCTACTGCCCATCCTGTGCACTCTGATGCCGTTGCTTCACCTGCCTCGGATTGGTGCCACTGCCTGCCTTCCTGCTGACCAGTTTGCCTACCATGAAGCTTCTCCTTATCTTGTGTTGTGATGGGGATTCACCTGCACCCCGGGGCACTTCCGACGATCATGCTGTCTAATCATAGACTAATCAGACATTTCTTCCTCCCCCTACTCTCTCTAACAGTCTATCATTGTAGTCTTCCATCTAACAATTACTAACAGCTCTTATTCAGTTTTGCCTACAATTAAAAACTCATCCTCTGTGTTCGTTGCTATCCGGGGTCGACCTGAAGAGGATGGGTTCCCCTTTTGAGTTCTTGGTTCCTCTCGAGGTTTCTTCCTCCTCTTCCTCTGAGGGAGTTTTTCCTTGCCACTGTCACCTCTTGCTTATTGGGGAGCTCAGACCCGGATTCTCTGTAAAGCTGCTTTGTGACAACATCTGCTGTAAAAAGCGCTACATAAATAAACTTGACTGGACTTGAAATTTGACTTGTGCAAATGTTTGGTGTTCCAGGTCTTGCACGGTTCTTACAAGCCCCATTCTCTTTGTATCTATCAATCATGTTTTGAACTCCAGTTTGGGAAAGTCCTGTTTTTCCGCGTATCTTCCATCGCCTTTGACTTCGACCTTGCTGTTGTAAGTGGATTATCTGATATCCAATCTCCTCTTTCCAGAAGCACCTGGAAGGGTGGTCTCTGACTTTCGCACCATACTTACATAATAGTGCAATTAGAATGACACTAACGGCGGAAGAATTTCACCACTAGCATGAATGATAGAAGACACACTCCACACGGGTGAGCTTTATGTGGGCTCCATCGTCCTTTACCGTCCTGTCATCGTGCAGATAGCATTTGCAAAAATGTCAGCAAACACGCCGGGATGGTTTCTGCGAGACAGCCTTCTGCCGCAGCGGACAAATGCCATTCACTGACACTTTGATGTTAACAACAGATTTCCATGACATTTTGATGCAATTATTAATCTCGAAAGCTGACGAAAACCTTGATTAGCGTAGCTTCTGGCAATTTACAGTGACTGTGTCTGAGCGGCCTTGGTGAGGACTCTAGTTAAAGCGGCTGAAGGCTGTTAAACGGGAAGATTCCTCACATTAGCACATCAGTGGCACCCAGACGCTAAGTCAATTAGCATCAGCGCCGCTTAATGGAAGAAGAAGACTCGTTTCCACCTGCTCCGTGCGTGCGTGCATGCATGTGTGTGTGTGTGTGTGATTGTGCAAGCCAGAGAGTGTTTGCTGAGTGAGCCTTACTTGATGGCTGTGCCTTTAGCACCCCCTGCTGTTGTCAGCATGACTCTGGTGGTGAGGCTGACTCTCAGGTCCTCTTCATCCAAGCCCAGCAGCTCGGCACAGTGCTCCAGAGCTTTATTCGACTGCTTCTTCAAGATACAGCCACCTGGAAAACACAGTCGCAGTCAAAAAGAACCGTTTAAAATGCAAAGAAGAGCCCGACTGCCTAGTTCAGGGGTCCTTAACCTTTAGTCACAGTGCAGCCTTTTAATGGGGTTAAACATATTTCACGACCCCCTTTTTTCCTCCCACCCTAACAAGGTTGATCGCATTAAAGGTGGGCCAATGTAGTGTTAGGAATCCCGCCCTAGGACTGTTATTGGTGTAGCACAGCAAAGTTACCCAGACCAGGAATTGAAACCCCGTCTCCCACATGGGGTGGTAGCTCCCAGGGGGGCAGTGGTGTTATCCACTGAGCCACACCAACACAGTGGTGAGTGCTATTTTATCGTTTGTAGTTTAATTCAAAATTTAGATCTGAAGACATCTGGTGGCTCCAGAAGGTTCCAGGAGGACCAAGCACAGTAGCTGCTCCCACTCCCAGAACGACGGCCTGTCCACCCCAGAGTCCAGGCCTCAGTACCCCGGAATATGTGTGTGGGATTATTTGGATCGTGAGAGGCAGGAGATGCAAACAACTTCTAACTCAAGTCAGTTACCCTGCCCCAAGTTTGTCTCTTGTGGGTGTGTTCAAGGCCAACCACGTTGTCGTGTGTGGGCGCACACAAGCTCCAAGAAAGCTGGCTAGTTTTGAAAGCACATGTTATTATAGAGGAACAAATTTGTAACTGCTTGCATTGGTGGCTAGCTTTACTGACCGGTTAGCATGCACCTAGCTAGCTACTGAGTGACCTAACTACACAGACACACCAACAATATCCGCTACTTTCTTCCACACTTCATATTTATACATATGTATATGTACAAAGACGCATCATATAAACTGGGCTAAAAGAAGAAACAGCGGTTATGAGCTTCTCCTCCATGTTTACCATCACACTGCTGAGAAACCAAATGAACAACAAAGCTGGGGGACCTCGGACCCCCATGTCTATGATTGGTCCGATGTACAATGGCTCTTCACTGTGTCATAATTCACAATATCTCGATTTATCGCTTGCCGCTAAGTCGTGGCTACAAATCCCACACACCCATAGGACCATGACTGGTCGCTTGCCGCTCGGTTGCTCGGTAGTGTGAACTTTGGAGGTGTGTTAAAACACCCCTGGTCTTCTTTGGAAAACTGAAAGCAGGTCTCCTGAAAAGCTGTATTATATACACTACATTATTAATCTCTAAATGACTTCATTATTCCCCAACATATCTGAAAGATCAGATCAAAGCTTCTACACAGACGCGATGTCTGGTTTATACTACATTAGATCGACATGATGCGGCCTGCTATTAAATAACACGCGTCCCAAATTCCCATCAGCTGAGCTGCGAGCACATCTCCCTCCCCGGAACAGTAGTCCTCCAGGTGTTTGTGTGTCCTGCAGAATCGCAGAGTGATGTATGGCTGAGATCAGGCCTCCTACAGAGAGCTATTTCAGAGCTAAACTGGTTTCATTAGTCCTCAAATCACCCCCTCCATCTCTGCCTGCAGCGGACCACAATAAACTCTCTCTCTCTCTCTCACTCACTCACTCTCTCTGTCTGCCTGTCTCCGTGTTCCCCCTGCTGTCTCTCTCGTCCTGGGCTTCGCCGTGTTCAGCGTCAATACTGCAATCAGACCACACCCGGAGCAGTTACGGTCAACACACTCAACTGTGTGAAACTACAACTGGTGAGGATCGGTGAGATCTCCAGATGTTTTTTGAAAGCAAAATATTCCCAACACTCCAGTTCTTTTCAAAAGCAAAATTGCAAAATATTCCCAACACTCCAGTTCTTTTCAAAAGCAAAATTCCAAAATATTCCCAATACTCCTGTTCTTTTCAAATGCAAATTTCCAAAACATTCCCAACACTCCAGTTCTTCTCAAAAACAAAATTCCAAAATATTCCTAACACATTGCATTTGAAAAGTTATTTTATTTTCAAATGCAATTTTCCAAAATATATCCAGCACTCTCACAAATATTCCCAACATGTCTCAAAGACAAAAATTCCATGACCTGTTTTCACACCACTAGTAAAGACAGAGCTGGGACGGAATTAACAGTTTGCTTTCCTCCAGGCATGTTGAGCTGTCCAGTGACTTCCAGTTTAAAAGAAAGATGGTAGCACTTAACACATCTCAGAGGAAGCTTGTGCTAGCCTTCACTCTCCCAGCTTGGTAGCATCACGTGGTAGAGGGAGACCTAGGCTACATCTCCCTACATAGCGCACTATGTACCTCATTACTATGGGTGGGTCCTAATACTAACTAGTGCTTGAGTACGTAGTGTATAGCAGTGTTTTTTTGAGTCACTTCCAGCCCGTGTAGTTGCTAGTCTGTGCTGCACATGGCGGTTACTCTGGATATTAGGTCATAATAATGTGGCTCTACTGTGTATGCTTGGGTTGTTGAGGGTTTGGTGTTCTCCAGCCTTTCTGGACACATCCTCAAATTACAGTCTTGGAAACTATGATCAAGATAAAGTGGCTTTCTCTATGGTGGGCTGAATAGGAAAAGTGATACAAATCCCAGCATTTCTGAAGTTTATAATCATCCATAAGACAGTTTGGCATAAACAACAAAGGCCTGTTCCATAAAAGCCCGGTAAAACAAGCACTACCAAACCAAGCCCATCTTCATTATGTTTACTCCTAGCAGCTATGACCCCACAACCCTGCAGCAACAGCTCAGGCCAGTCCCTAAAGTGGCTTTATGCAGTCAGTTAAGACGCATCCTAGCAAACGGCAACACAACACTAATTATATTAGACTAGTTAAAGAGAGGTTAATGAGGTTAACTGTCATTTAACGGGTTATTAGATTAACAGGTATTTGATGAGCTATGTGGATGCAGTAAAGGAAGTGCGGGTCGTGATGAGCTGCTGAGCGCTCTCTTCTTCTTTGCGCTGGAGCAGGAGGTTATAGATGGATGCATTTCAATAGGAGCACAATGCAAATTAAAATGTGGCATTTTCAAAAATGGAACTCAAACTGCTACATCTGCAAGACTACAGCTACTAATACTGCTTTACACAGCAAGCAGGCTGAGCAATAATCAATTTAATGCTGTGTGTGTGTGTGTGCGTGTGTGCGTGTGTGTGTGTGTGTGCGTCTGTGCAGGCTATGGCCCGAGATGAGAATGTTATTAAAGTGATTGATCACACTGAAGTTTGAGAAAGAACACACACACGCACACGCACACGCACACACACACACGCACACGCACACGCACACGCACACACTCATACACATACACACATTATCTACCTGACTGACTATATAAGGCCATCCTATTGCACATGCTTTCCATTCTGTGCTGTTCTGCTTTTCCAACTCGTGCTGTTGTGTTGGTAGCTTCCTTTGCAAGTGAAGTACCTCAGAGAAGAGTTTGAAAGCAGTTGAAGCTGCTGGAAGAGTTGGAAAGGGGTCGCAATGGGCGGAATGGTCTTATCATGGTATTGCACGCCATACCATAGCATGCTGTTGGTGGCAGTGGATAGATGAAGGCACTCACCAGTGACATGAAAGATCTGGGAGACCATCACAAACCACAGAGAGAGAGAACCGACAAATTGCCTCACACGTGCGGAGTGACCCCACAGTCACTATCGCAGACATTCAGCAAGCAGTGATGCCCTCCATGAGTCATCCTGTTAGTGCCATCACCATTGGCAGACGGCTGCACCACGTAGGACTACATTCACGCAGACCGTTATGACGACTCCCACTAACACCATGTCAACATCACCAAAGACTGCACTGGTGTCGTGCTAGGCTGTCATGGAGTGACTCAGAATGGCAGCGGGTCATCTTCAATGATGAGTCCCGCTTTTGTCTTGGTGGAGACGACCAACAAATCTGTGTGTGGAGGCACCGTGGTCAGCGCCAAGATGAACGGTTTGTTGTCACATGTCCAGAAGGCCTGGTGTCACTCCACCTCCACCCCTACCGCACAATCTGCAGGAACGGTTTGTTGTCACACGTCACACGTCCACAAGGTCTGGTGTCACTCCACCTCCAACCCTACCGCACACCTCCAACCCTACACGCTGAATATCCAAGCTGCATGGGATGGATTATCACAGGACACCATTAGGACACATGGGACCAGACAAACATGGGCAAACATGGGACCGGACGCCATACTATCCTGGCAGCATCATGCGACCACTGATGAAGGACTAGAGGATGACCAACACTGCACTGTGCAGCAGCAGATGAGCTATCGTCTCTGATTGTACATCTACATCTATGAGTGGCCACAGTGTTTAAACACTCCAGCAGCACTGCTGTGTCTGATCCACTCACACCAGCACAACACACACTAACACACCACCACCACGTCAGTGTCACTGCAGTGCTGAGAATGATCCACCACCCACATAATACCTGCTCTGTGGTGGTCCTGTGGGGGTCCTGGCCATCGAAGAACAGGGTAATAAAGTATACAGAGAAACAGATGAACTACAGTCTGTAACTGTAGAACTACAAGCTGCCCCCACATGGTCAGTGGAGCTGAAACAACGGACGATGAGTGTAGATACAAGGAGGTGATTTTAATGTCACGGCTGATCGGTGTATATACAGAGAATGTGGGATTGAGAGGGAAGGAGAGAGAGAGAGAGAGAGAGAGAGAATGACTCAGACTCCCTCTTCTCAAACACTGTGAGCATATCTTCTTCTATCAGTCCTCAGAGCACCATCATCCCCCTCACACACACACACGGCAAGTAGTGATATCCCACCGATCGCTCCACAGGAGCCCAGACTAACAAAAGCAACAGAGGAATGAAACTTCAGCAGTCAAATATACTTCCCCCCTGAACATCAGCGATTTCAGCCACCCCATCCACACGCACTGCTTCCTGAACATCCCATAAACCGCACCATCACATCTGAGAGTCTGACTGACCACGCCTGGCAGCAAATCTCACGCTCGTTAATTTAATGAACAATCAGTAAAGATGGAAATTAGCTTCTTCTGCACCATTGGAACAATGCTGCTGGAGGGAGCATAGGGGAGGACCCTTAGAGTGAGCACGGTGATCAAGGTGGTCCCACAGATGCTCAATTGGGTTCAAGTCTGAGGAATCAGGACGCCAGGGTGGTACTTGGAAGTCTTGGCCATGCTCTTCCAATCAATGTCGGACATTCCTAGCCATGTGACATGGATCCCATCCGCCCCAGAGGAGACAATCAGCAAGTATAGGTGTACGTGATCTTCAAGGATGGATTCATACCCAAATAGGTTGAGAGTGCGTGTTCCACTGGATGAGTGGGCCCGGAGAACGTCACAAAACTTCCTTCATGAGCTATGTGCTGCGGCCGTCGAAAGTGGGAAATAATAATAATGTGACTCGACTGTGTATACTGTATTGTAATATGATTTTAGAACTCAACAGAGCAATGTATTACAGCTGGACCCAAATATTCGACTATCCTGATATTTGTTTGTTGCTGTAGGTTTTTGATTATTAGCGTTAGGATTGGGACACAGTTTTCTATTTCTAAACTTAGGCTATCTATGAAGGTGAATGTGTTGAGGAGTTTTCCGGGGGAAACGTTGTTGATTCGGGGTCTCAGTCCATAACGCAGCCTTATCTGCTAATAAAGAGCACCAAACAACAAGCATGAAGCAACAAAATCTCTCCAGCGCTGAAAGCCAAAAACACAGAACCCTGCTCTACTCCGGAAAACCCACCATATTCAGCCTCTTGCATTATGAAAGTTCTTGAACGAACGTACCTAGAACACACTTTATAGGCCTCGCATATATTAGCAGATGCTTTCATGGAGTACTTTTTCACTCTGGTCTTGATAAATTGGCCACAGACGGAGCAGAGTGCGTCTGCCGGATGCAGTGACCTCTTGACGACCTCTAAATTAAACGTAGCTCTGTATCCACTATCAACTCACTCAGCTGGAACATCAACTGAAATGGATTTATACTGCTATGTACACTACTGTTCAGTCCCAGACAGTTCTAGAAAGAACTATTAGATTCTCGGGAAGTTCTAGATAATTCCAGACGGTTCTATAACCTTCTCAAGAGTTTTCACCGTTCCAGAAACTACCTAAAGTCTACTCAGCACTCAATGTATCACCAATGTTGTGGAGAATACAGAACTCTTCCAAATATCATTGTCCTGATCACAAAAGCAAAGTTTATGGGGACCCATAACCATTTTCCGTCATTTTAAGCCTAAGGAATTAAGGAAACACACTTAGCTCCCGGGAACAAACATCCATTTGTACATAGTATTATCACTGAGTAGCAGGTGAGTAATAAGCACACATCTTCGAAACTCCAAGCTCCATATGAAGAGAACTTCTACCAGCAGGGATTCCCAAACTAATTAAGCCTCCAGCTCATCCGCACATTGTCTCAAACAGCTGTAGTTATCTTTTCCTTTGTCATCACTCCGAACGGAATTACAGTCTACAGTGTGTGTCTAAACCATTGACACCCTTACGATGAGCATCCGAAACAAGAAGGACGTTGATAAACAACAAGGACATTTCTGTTCATCTTCACCGAGGGGGTCCATAACAGCAGGGTTCAGGCGCTAAGGCCGCCACAGGAGCCGGAGCTTCTATTCCGTATCTCTGGTCACTGGCTGCTTCAGTGTTCTATTAAACATTTAACATTCAACTCCACAGCCTGCGAGCCATTTAGAGTGATTAGATCTTGTTTTCCCACAAACCCCAGAAGCCCTCTATTGCTCCGGAGGTCCGGAACACTGGCACTTCATTTACACGTCTGTAGACGAATAGTCGCTCCTGCTGTTTGGGCAGTTAAATGCTGAAAGTAATTAGGCTTCCAAGTCATCAGCGCGTTGTGTCAAGCTATAGTGTTTGTACATTACATGTAAGAATTCAGGATGACGGGGAAAGGCTTGTTGTGAACAGCAGAGGAGCCGGAATGCCTCAAAGATATATAGTGAGCAAGGAAGGCATTCAAGTACGAATAGCCACAACTCATATACATGATCAGCTTCAACTCAAAGGCTTCACTCGAACAGCGGACCAGTGTACCAGAGCTAAAGTAAACAAAAAACCCTGTCAGTGGTAATCCTTCTCATATGACAACGACTCCTGGTTTGCGGGTCCTCCTGCACGGTGCCATGGCATGCATCCCAAATGTAGTGTTCGGATTGCAGTGCTATTGGGAAGGAAGATAAAGGTTACCAGGAACAATAAATGATGATACATTTAGACTGATATGGGGAATATTTATTGAGCTACACATACAGAAGTAGTGTCTCTCAGTATGGCGTCGGGACGTCTCGGCATGGAGTTGTAGAGGTTGAATTGAATTCTCACACAGTTCCTGCAGATTGTGCAGTAGGGGTGGAGGTGGATTGACACCAGGCCTTCTGGAAATGTGACGACAAACCGTTCATCTTGGCGCTGACCACGGTGCCTCCACACGCGGATTCGTTGGTCGTCTCCACCAAGACAAAAGCGGGACTCAACACTGAAGATGACCTGCTGCCATTCCGAGTCACTCCATGACAGTCTGGCACAACACCATTGCAGTCTTTGGCGATGTTGATGTGGTTTTAATGGCAGCTGACGTAACGGTTTGCGTGCATGTAGTCTGCCAATGGTGCTGGCACTAACAGGATGACTCATGGAGGGCATCCCTGCTTGCTGAATGTCTGCAATCGTGGCTGTTGGGTCAGTCAGGTACAGCATTAAAACCCGTCCTTGCTTATGTCATATGGCGGACCGGGTATAAACCTTGAATCAGTCGCATGTCTCACAATGTCAAACCTCAAGTCAGTGCCAAGACAAGCGGTCTGTCGTCACGCGTCACACATCCAAAAGGTCTGGTGTCACTCCACCTCCACCCCTACCGCACCATCTGCAGGAACTGTGTGAGAATATTCAAGCTGCATGGGATGGATTATCGCAGGACACCATTAGGAACCTCTACAACTCCATGCCGGGACATCTGGCATGTTGCGTTTTATTTTTATTTATTGTTCCTGGTAACCTTTATCTTCCTTTGGAACAGCATTGCAATCCGACACTTCCTTTTGGGAAGGACGATGAGTGTTTATAGAATCCTCAATGTGTTCAGACATAATAACACAGCTGCTCTGAAAAGAGCTACCCCACTATACTCCACCTCAAAGAAAACTGACCTGGAATCAACACAGGAATCGATGACGGAACAGACCGATAAGCAGAATCAAAAATGGGTGATATTGGTATCAACAAAATCTTAACGATTCCTATCCCTACCCTCCCTGTGGTTCAATGTAGTCCCTTGGCGCCTGGGGAGTGCAAAGCCCATAGTATATGATTTATATCATTTTCATACATTATTGCACATTATTCAGTGACCCTCTGTGGCCTGTGGACAGGGGCAGACCACATTCATCAGGCCAGAAAAGTTTGATTACAGGATAACGGGGATCAGTCAGGATAACTTTATATCGGTTTGCAGTGAACCGTCCCTCTGGATCGAAATCAAGCCAGCACACAGCAATGCAAAGCCATACAGTGAAGGGGTACAACCCACACTGAGAGGGGTCAAGCATGTATCGTTATCTTGGTGTACACCACGTACACCCTTGAACGCTTGTGGCATCCACAATTCCCCCATATCTCTGAAGACCAGTACAGCACTGATTTTGGCACCACTGATTGTGCATTCATCTTAGTGATGAGGGGTTTACGCAGTGCTACTCTACCCCAACATGCCTCTCCATGTGTTTGTGGATGGACTGTTTTAGCTGATAGTCTGATTGCACACAGCCTGCACAAAGATTCTCAGTCACCTGAAGAACAGCTGAGGGACAGGTAGAGTTATCCAAAGGTAGCGTACTGAACTAGCTAACTACCAGAAATGCATTAGGTTTTTACCTGAAGTGCTGCCAGCCTCCTCAAAGTCGATGTTGCCCAGGTGAAGAACTCCCGCAACCACCCTGAACAGGTCCAGCTTCTCTGCATCATCCAGCCCGATCTTCTTCATTGCCACCACCATCCGTGTGAAGTCCCCCTGATCATCCAGCAGGGGATCCTTCAGCGGGCCTGCCTTTAGGTGCTACAAGCAGAGAGTCAGGATCAAAGATCTAGTTAGGGTTATTTCATAGAGGATCAGGATGAGAGTGTAGAAAGCAAACTCAAAATGCCACCACCAGACAGGGGAGGCACGTGTGCCCGTGCCGAAATCCACTGCAAAGCAGCACCAGAGGAGCTCCAGAGAGGAGCCTGAAAGAGGAACTGTGCTCCAAACAAGCACAAGGAGTAACTGTGTTATTGCCATTCCTAGAGCTGTTAAGTAGTGAGGTGTCCTTGAGAGCACGCCGTAATGAAGGTCACAGCACTCTGGCATTTTCCGGCATCATAGCAGAATAAACATCGCAACAGTTCCCAACATCAGCAGCGCTCCATCCCTCCATCCATCGCCCGCTCATTATCACTTATCACGCATCCACTACACCTTCGTTAGCCTCTTGTGCAATACCCTAAGGATAACTGGTCAATCATTTCACCAATTATCAAATGACCAAAGGCTAAGACGCTCATTCAATAATACCAGTCAAACGTTTGGACACTTCTGCGTTCGGTATTACTCACATCACTGAGACATAATCAAAGTCATTTAGAGTGTTTTGATGTGAGGTGGTTCATTGTAGAGCAACTTGCTTACAGTGGCGGTGATAGGAACCAGAGGTCACAATCTTAAAAATGCAAAAACAGTCCATTATTAGTAACTGTCCAAAATGATCTTCTGAGAATTTATATGCAATGTTAATGTTGTTTTGCCAAGAATACACACTCATCTTCAATAGAACAGCTGCACCCAGAAGGAGGTGTGGGATTGCAGTGCTATTGGGAAGGAAGATAAAGGTCACCAGGAACAATAAATGATGATACATTTAGACTGATATGGGGAATATTTAGTGAGCTACACATACAGAAGCAGTGTCTCTCAGTATGGCGTTGGGCCACCATGTTTGCTAATGCAACATACCAGACGTCTCGGCATGAAGTTGTAGAGGTTCCTAATGGTGTCCTATGATAATCCATCCCATGCAGCTTGAACATTCTCACACAGTTCCTGCAGGTTGTGCGGTAGGGGTGGAGTGACACCAGACCTTCTGGACGTGTGACGCATGACAACAAATCGTTCATCTTGGTGCTGACCACGGTGCCTCCACACACAGATTCGTTGGTCGTCTCCACCAAGACAAAAGTGGGACTTGTCACTGAACATGACCTGCTGCCATTCTGAGTCACTCTATGACAGTCTCGCACGACACGGTCACTGTAACGGTCTCCGTGCATGTAAGTACTGTGTCATACAGCCGGCATCACTGCTTGCTAAATGTCCGCAATCGTGGCTGTTGGGTCAGTCAGGTACAACGATAAGGCCCGTCCATGTTTACGTCACACACATGGCTGAGTGTGCACCTTAAATCAAACCTACCCACCAAGTTTCATTCCTGTCAGTTGATTCCTTCTGGGTGCAGCTATTTGTGCAACTGTTCTTTTGATGATGACGGGAACATTTAATAACAACAACATTACAACTTGTATTCATTCATTTCAGGAAAGACTCGCTTTCAAGAGGGTGTAAATTTGTTTAAAGTCAAGAGGTGCTTTGCCAAAATCTACAATAGAAGACTTCTATTTTGTTCAACACTTTGGTCTTGTCACTCCATAATTTTGCAGGTGTTATTTCACAGTTTTGATGTTCTTAAACATGGAAAATATCTTTAACGAGCAGCAAAAAAAACTTAAATAAGTTTGTGTCCAAATGTTTGACCGGTAACGGAAGAGTAGCAGATCTGGTCTTCTATATAGAAAGGTGATTGTTTTGAATCTAATAAAAAAAAATCATAAGCTTTTGGCATTTAAGGCAATAATCAAACCATATTTTAGAATATTTAAGTAGCCACATGTGTCAAAACGAGCCATCATCAGCTGCTGCAGGACTCTGGCTTATCCACCCGCCGAAGCTTTGGGCAACCCGTTACTCCTCAGCAGGGGCCGAAGATCACACTTAACAGGATACAAACGGCTTAAAGTTGAGCCGCCGAGTTTGGGTCACGGGCTTTTGCGGGGTTCCCCTGGAGCCGGCAGCCGCAAAGCGCCAGAGTGCTGTGACTTTCTGAGCCAGAGGTCTGGACAGATAGAAAAACAGATTCTTTCATTCTGGACCCCCAGATTCCCCGTCCCCTCCCATTCCGTCCCACAGAAGACAGGAGTGAAATAAACGAAGTAGAGACGCAAGCTTTGAGCCTTACACCAATGCAATCAGCACAAGGGGCCGTCCCCTTTCCACCCAAGCAAGGTCAAATCAACATCGAGCGCTGTAGCTTAATGATTGGCACTGTCCCAAACCGCTCGCCTTACCGCCATTCCCTGGGTGACAGGACAAAAGAGCCCGGCACATAATTGTGCGAGAGCTCATCACTTTAACGCAACGCCTCATAAAGTCGAGCGCGCTCTTCACGTCTCGGAACGCGAGAGGGCGAAAAGGACAAAGAGCCTTTTAAGCGGATTGGGACAGGGCCGATCACTGAGCGCACGCTCTATCGGAGCCAGGTCAGGTGCTGAAGAGGAGAGAGAGGAGACGAATCAAAACCACACCCCCCCCAAACTCCGATTGTGCTTGTATAATCACCTTCACGTCCTGCGATATACAAAGAAGAAGCAACACAAAAAGACATTCAGCTGAGATTAACACAGCGAGCAGATGGCACCAAATTATTAGTGTGTGAGTACTGAAGGAGGGAGCCCCCTTGATCATGAGCATGCACAAGTCATACATAATTCAATACATGAAATCATTACTGCCCGAGCGCCATCCGTGTTATTAATACATCCCTGCCCTCCTGCTAGCCGCGTCGCTAATGCATCATAGTCAAGCCCTGCTTCAGTCCTCATAGACACCTAGCAGGAATGTATTCTGCATTCTATACATGACTTTGCAGACTGCAGCACTATGTCTTCTAAGGATGGGACCAAGAATAAACAGAAAATAAACAAATTATATATACTTTGATAACTCATAGCAATATACCGCAATAGTCCCTCTTATAGGTTGCTATCAATACTCAAGTTGTGATGTACATGTGCTCTAATTGTATGTTATCTAAATCAATCGCATTGCTTTGTACACTCAGTTTTGATTAATCATGTCTGTTTCATGTGTAGGAGCTCTCAGTGTATTTCCCCTAGGGCTTTCAAACAAGTCCACTAATCAATCGTAAATAATCACACTAGTTTTTGTGCAGTTAATTGTGATGAATTATATTTGTTTATTTGTTCCCTAGGGCTGTCAAACGTTTCATTTTGATTAATCACATTACGTAGTATAATTATGGTTTACTTTTACATATTTTATATATATATATATATATATATATATACACACACACACACACACACACACACACACACACACATTATATTCTCGCTGTCCAAAGAACAACAAGACTCTCCAAAATGGCAACTTTTGGCCAAAAATCTGATTTGATTGAATGCAAGTCAATGGAACCCGACTTTTGATTTTGATTTTGAATGATGCACAAAAGTAAAAATCGACAAAAATGGAGATACATGTTTTCCTTTGGACAGCGACGATATATAGCTACAGTTTGTTTTTTAATGTACAGGTGCTGTACAATAATGATTCCAAAAATGAATTGTGATTAATCGAATTTCTGTAAGTAATTAATTGTGATTAATCAAAATACTTCATTCAATAAATGTACAGGTGCCTCTGAACGCATTTCTCTAAAATGTCCGTCTCAATTTTCTTCTGAATTTATTTCTCCTAGGCCCTCCAAACCATTCAGATGATTAACTGGATTATTTTGTGAAGTTAACTTTGGTAAATCCGTCAAACACATTAACCTAATCAATTGTGATTAATCCGATTGCTTCGTGCAGTTAATTGCGATTTGCATTTGTTCATTAAATGTAAAGGTGCTTTAACTGCATGGTGGGAGGGCTGCCAAAAAAATTAAAATAATTACTTTCAGTTAATCATGATATTAGTGTAGTTGCTCACAATAAACTGCAATTATTTTTATACGTGTACAGGTGCTCAAAATGTATTTCATCTGGGGAAACCAAACAATTAAAATAATCAATTGTGATTAATCGCATTACTATGGTGGGGTTTTTAATGGTTACTTTTAACCTACATGTGTTTCTCCTAGCCTCATCAAAATTAAAATACTTAACTGCGATTAATCATATTAGATTGTATAGTGTAATCACACATTTCTCTTACTTGCTTTGTTCATTTAAACAGCAAGGCTTTATTTATTTATTTATTTATTTATTTATTTAACAATATACTCTATCAGGGCAGAAAAGTGCAACTAAAACTGCTATTTTGTACATGTAAAAAATAAATGCCGTTTATTGTGATCAACTACACAAATAATGTGATTAATCATAAGTAATTATTTTAATTATGTAGGTTATTAATTATTATCAATTTAAATTTTATTAGATTAATTGTTTGACAGTCTTTGGATAAACTCCTTTAGAGCACATATACACTTAATAAACAAATGTGATTAAGCAGAAATCCACAATATTTATATAATATAAATAATATATCTATGCATTTATGTTACATTTATAAACATAAGGCCTCTCAAGTAACAGAAAAAACTAATATGCAAGTTATGTTGGTATGAAGATATGTATGAGTAGGCCTATTCCTCTCCTTATTAAAAACAGTCAGAAGGTTTGTGATAATAGTTTGGATTGTGACTAACCCGGATGGCACCATTAACACATGAAAACCCATGCAACACTGGACAGAGTGACTAAACCACACTAAAGCATAAATTCATAACTCTAATCAAACATGAAAAACAATAACTCCAGAGTCTTCATGTTAGCTGTATCTCTCGAAGGAACCACAGAAACAAACATTGTGATCACAGGCCACGTCAGCGGACATGCCCTTATCATCCCGGGCAACGTGTTCACAGATGAGCCCCAGGCGTACCTCCTGATGCGTACGCATATTTCTAATTACTATGAAAACAGTCCAACCCAATGCTGTTCCCCGGACAGCTCTGACTTCACGAGCCTGTAACGAATTAATCATGTCTACTCCTGGAGGCGGCCAGCGCGAGCGGCGTCTTATAAGGGCTATTTCTGCAAACAATAATAATGAATCTGGCTGCTCCTGCAGGGCTGCTGCCGCGCGGGGCCGGGTACAGTGGACCTGTAGTGAATAATTAATTAGACGCGTGAAGTGCTCTCTTCGGAAGGGTACTAAATCAATTCTGTCTGTTTCATCATCGATACCTCGCAGGTGCTCGTGTTTGGTGTGTGTCCTCTGGAATACTTGGCAAACATCCAATTCAGCTCACTTGAGGCACTTTGGAGATAAACTTTGCAGCGGGTAACTTCTCAACTGGAACATCTCAAGTGGTAAAGTGCAGGTAAAAGGCTGTGTCTCAAATCAGCTCCCTCCTCAGTGTGCTCTGGAATAAGGAGCTGCCTCGTCCATTTGGCTTATTCAGCGGTGGAAAAATTAACGTAGAGTTTGAGAACGAGTTTATGAATTTGTCACCTTTGTCACAGACTGCACGGATATATATATATATATGTATGTATGTGTATATATATATATATATATATATATATATATATATATATATATATATATATATATATGTAT
>CM067481.1:6212260-6228514 GCA_034552555.1 Semaprochilodus insignis
TATATATAGCAACAAAAAGAAGTCTGGATATAAGAGCTGATGTCTGCACTCACCCTGAAGGAGTCTGGAGAGGTGAGGTGGAATTTTTCCCGGATATCTTCAGGAGCTCCGGCACACAGCCTGTAGAAGATGTGATAGTTCCTCTCCTCCTGGCCCTGCCGGCAGATCCTCGACTTCTCCAGCAGGTAATGAGACACGAACCCCCCCACCACCGTGTTCTGGACACCACAACAGCACACATATTAATAATTGCACGCACACACACACACACACACACACACACACACACCCACCCACCCACCAACCCAACACACAAAATGGCCGATAAATCACCAAGCACAGATTTATGCATGTAGTTGTATGCAAAAGTTTGGGCACCCCTTGCCAAAAGACCTCTACAGAGAGCCACACTTTAACGCCCAATTACAATTTTGTTTTATTATTTGCTAAGTTTAAAATACTGCAAAACAAAAGTAAAACACTATATACTCTGTCCAGAGTACCTTACATATTGTATGTTTATTTGATTCTAATATATTAAACTTAGCTAATACATAAACAAACGATGTACTAAAATTGTATTATGTGCAAAAAATACACATATTACATATTTATGTGTGTTCTCTGTAGAGGATGTTTTTTATAATCAACATAATCAATGCAATAACACATGTCACTGGACCACAGACGCCCAAACCTGTGCACTTGACTCCATATGTTCATGAAAAGTAATTATAGAAGTTTGAACGTCAACGAACGTCAATAAGCCTGCATGATCAGATTATGCTTGCCAGTTGGAATTCAGCAAAACACTTATAATATTTAGCTCCATGGTGAGCTTGTGTTATTCTTAACCTGTAACCCGTTTTTCTCCACCCTGGTCCTGGAGGCCCATTACCCTGCACACCTGCCTACATACTCACTTTAACACAATAATGTGCTGTTAATGAGCTGATTAGAAGGATCAGGTGTGTTGGGCCCGGGCAGCAGTGGGCCACCAGAACCAGTGCTGAAACACTACTCTGAACTACACTGACAGACCAAAAGTCATGGGATAGAAGGAAGTAAATTAATGATGAAGGGTGTTACTTCAGGGGAGACGGCTTGGGAACGCCCACACCTGTATAAGCTGTGAAGTGTATTCTTGTGAATGAGGCTGAACACAGGCCAGCGTGCTCATGGCACAGTGAAGTGAATTATCCCGACTGGGCTCATGTCCGGCAAATATATAGAGAACACCATTCGCCGGGACTCTTCAGCATGCTTGGGGTTGATGGAATGGTGCATTATCCTGCTGATATATCCCATCAATGTAGTGGGCACTGGTCAATGACATGTTGAGGCGAACCAGTGGAACCCATGCCATGAGAACTCATCCCACACCGGTATGGAACCACCAGCGGTCTGCACAGTGCCTTGTTTACAACAGGGGTCCACGACACACACAAACCCTACCATCAACCTAAAACAATTGGTACCATGCCTCATCAGACCACATGGCGTTGCAGGGTCCAGTTAGCAACCTCACAGTGTCACGGTGTTAAGAGAGGCACTCTGGTGGGTCTTCTGCTCCCATATCCCATTATACATGCATGGGCGGCCACTGCGGGTGGTAATGCCTTCTATGACATGTTCCCAGTACACCCAGTCATTGACACGGTGGATCAAGGAATGTTAAATGACTGCACAACTTGCACTCCAACTGTCTTGGACCCGCTACCATACCTGATTCGCACTCGCCTTGCCATGAGCACACCGGCCAGTGCTCAACCTAAGTCACAAGATAACACCTCACAACTTATACAGGTGTAGGAGTTCCCAAATCGTCCCCTGAGTTAACGCCACTACATAATCAATGTACATACTGCTATCCCTTGACTTTTGGTCTGACCGTGTATATCACGTCTCTGCGACATTACCGAGGACCTGGATGCAGTTTGAGCAGAGCAGCTATTGACTCCTAGTGTTTGCTAAACTAAAGAAGTAAAGCTTTCCATCAAACCATTCCTTTAAGGCTCAGTGAAGACGGCCCACTGAAAGAGAACGTGTAAACACTCTAATTCCAGCCACTTTAGGCCAGGCTTAGAGATCAGAGTGACTTCAAAACAATCACTGCCTCCCCACCGCTTACTAAAAATAAGAACGCAGCAATAACAAGCCTCGGGAAAGCTCTGCAGCCCTGCAGTGCTGGTCTATCCTTCGCCAAACCTCCCTCACAGCAAAGAGGGCACACTGACCTTTGTGTTAAAGTGAATCTCCACAAACTTGCCGAAGCGGCTGCTGTTGTTGTTGCGGACAGTTTTAGCGTTCCCGAACGCCTCCAGCAGGGGATTCGCTGCGAAGACCAAACAAAAGGTCAGCATTCTGTAATCTGTCTTAGTCGCTGTGTTAAGCCAGCAGCATTTACAGCACACACGTACCTTCAACTATCCTTTCATCAATGTCCTGACCTGTCCCATAGGAGGTGGTTAAATACCTGGAAAATACGGCACAAAACAAAAAGTCAGAGGAGATGCTCGGTAGGAGTTTTGTCAATATGACCTACAGGACAGACAAACAATCATATCTCATATTTCACATGTTGTTCCTGACAGAAAACGTGCTAACTAATTTACACTGTATTCCCCAAATAGTAGTTACTTAGTTAACTTTGTATTGCCGCTATTAAGACTATGAGGCCTCAAATTGAAAATTTGGCACTTTCAATGAGATAGTAAACAATCAATCTGCAATCACTGTTTAAGCCAGGTATTAAGAAGGACAATCACCAAGAATGTCTCTACTACAAGTTTAAAACAACTTTATAACATGACATTAAACTAAATAGGCAGAACACAGGAAAACAACAGCAGCAGAAAGGTAAACTTCTTTTAGTAGGCCAGCAAATTACAAACAGCAAATTACATTACAAGAAATTGTGCCAAAGTGAAAAACATGACTAATAAAACCCCTATCTGAATGTCATGAGCACATACTATAATGAATATACTTAATAATATAATAATGATAATCATTTTAGCACGCGTTGTGTAAATAGAATGTTTATTTGCAGCTTTGTTGTGACTTTAACATGACAGTTTATGTCTATTCTGAGACTAAACTACCAGAATTACTGTAGAATGATTTAATTCATTGAGTTCAACAACTATGAAAAGTTATGTTTGAAAAATGTTATGGTACATGAACTTTATTGCTAAAAATCTGTTACTTCTGATATCAAGGTCAAAAGGACACCGTATACAAACTTTGCTAGACGTCTTCTTTAAAAGACCCCTTCGTTATAAATCAAGGCTCTTCTAAAACTTCGCCTATGATTTGTGTTTTACTGGCACCATAATAGAGTGCTTGGACCCCGACGATTGCCACTTTGCACAATATACTGTAATTTGTAGACGGCCCATAGACATTTCACAGAACTCAACATGATCTACATCAAAATCAGACAAAAAACTAAACGAAAGCTGATCAACTTGGTTCCTAACAAAGATAAACTGCACATATTAACCCCTTCTTTTTCACCCAACGATGAAAAAACTACTAAAGAAAAATAAATGAGAAATCTGAGAGTGCTAAAATTGAACTTTTTTACAAATCGTGGTTATCTTTTCACGTATCAGCAACTTGCGCTCCATATACACATATCAGCAATCTCAGCTCCAACTGGCCCACTACACTCCTTAATCTATATGAGTCACTGAATCACGTGTTCAGCATATAAAACAGTATACTTTGTAATTTTGGTTTTAGCTAAGAGTTTTTATTTCAGTGCAACGCTGATACTACGTATGTCGTTCAGTGTTAGAAAATATCTTTGGACTACATTACGGAATACTGTGATAATTTAAATATGTGCTGTTATTATACAAATTAATGTTCAACATCACCAGCTGATGAACGATAAACATCCTTCATTTCAGCACCCCACAGAAAGATTCTGAAATAGACAAGCTTCCCCAGAAGGTGACTGCCAATGAGCAAGTCTGGTTTTATTTTGCTTTCTAAACAAATGAATGTGGAGAGCTGCTGGATGGCACATCACATGTGCAGAACATAGTTACTAAGATCTAGTAAGTAATATTAAGCAATATTAGAAGCTGTCACAATTTGGACCAGGATGAAATTTTTATAAGCAAGTCTATTTGAGATTACTTAAGAATTTGTTAGCAATGTTTAAGACACGTGTGATCATGTCAGCTAAAGTCTATAAGCTTCCATTACTTGTTAGCTACATTAGCCTTGTAGCTCCTGTGCAAAACTAATGAAGCAAACTTTAGACACAAAACAAGTCTTAGCTGATCTACAAATCAGGATAACAGCCAAATTAGGCTAATCAGATAGGACAGATGAAGTGGAGTAGTAAATTAGTCTCTTACCGGAGTACAAACTTGGTGTTCTCGGTTTTCCCTGCTCCTGATTCTCCAGAGACGATGATGGACTGACTCATCTTCAGTACCTTCATGTCGCGATACGCTTTATCAGCTAGGAGAAACACCCAGGCTATCAGTTATCCCTCCTAAAATACATCATCTACAGCACTCCCAACACTCTCAATTAATGTGAATGTCAATGTAGTGATAGCAAATTAAGCATTTTAATAGCACAATGCAACTAAAGATGAAGAGCATGCCCAGCTTCCCAATCTCATCTCATAACAGTAAAATAACATGCATTTAGAGCCATAAGTCCTAAACCATTGCTTTCAGCTTTAAACTCATTAATACAAATTAAAACGTAGAGTAAATGTCAGGAATGTAGATGGAAGTAAATTAAATCCCAGAATCGGCATCATTCTGAAACAACAGCGCTATAAAGTCTGGTGATTATTAGGGATGCACCGAACTTTTAGCCATTTTTGCGCTTTCAGTTTCCCACTACAAGACCAGAAATTCTGAAAATTGCGAGTGAAAATCAAAAAAAGACTAAAACAATGAAGCTTCAAATACAGTGCACCTGGAAGTTAGTGCCTTGGACGACTGACTGGTTCTCTTAATGTAATCATTTAATAAAATAATTAAATTTTTCGGTACCACTTTAGAATAAGGCTACCTTTATGAAGGACTTATAAATGCATACAAATATGTTGTTACTGTTATTAGTAGGTTATAAATACTTTACAAAGTATTAATAAGCAGTTATAACACATTAATAAAAAGGGCAAAAATGAGCTCATCAATGCTCATATGATGTACGTAAATATGTATTGAAACTGACAGGGTTTATGCTGAATGATGGAAAAGATGAAGTAAGATCAGTAAACATCAAAATCCCAGCTTTAACAGTGTAAAAGTATGCGTGTTCACTGTTAAGACTAACGGCAGCTCATTGTTGCCCATGTTATTTAAGTGCTATGACTGCTTATTAATGATTTTAAGGTGCTTATGACCTAATTAATAACCATTAATAAACTCTTTTTAAACCATTCAAACTCTTTATGAAGGTAGCCTTATTCTAAAGTGGTACACATTTTTCTCCTAACGTAATCCACTTAATGTAATAACGTTAATACTTTTGTATGCAAACTATTTTTATTTATTATCTGTTCAGTTTTGTCCGACAGATGGAAGATTTTCTCAAAATCAAAGTGTATTTTCTTTATTAGCTGGTTTTCATGTTTAGTCATTTTATTCAAAAGAACAAAAACCATGTGTAAACGTGTAAACCGTGTGTGTCAGTTTCAGTCAGGATATTTTCATTGTGGAACATCATCAGTAATTACACTCAGCTGTATGTAGAGTAATCTATATGTTTGTACTTTAACATTACACATATTTCCTAATGCCGTACAGTTGAAGCCTACAGCTCGCCTCACTGAGAGTCTGAACAACTAGCTGACATTAAGGAACCCTTAGACGCGAGAGCTGAACAAGTGACTGAGTTTGTGCCTCTCACCGATTGCATAGACATGGGGTGGGAGGGTTCCCAGCGAGCGGCCCCTGTACTGCTTGATGGTGTCGGGGGAGTAGAGCTTAGGGATGTCATAGTAGGGGTTCACTGCTATCAGGATATTGGCCACATATGTCTAGAGAAGAAGAGTTAGACCCAGGGTCAGTACAGGAGCATTCAGAGCAACCAAGCAACCATTAAAAGTAAGCAGAAACAAAAGGACAAATACGAACAACATGAAAACAAATGTTTTACAAATGTTTGCAATATTATTACATAATGATACATATACATAGGAAATTATTACAAATGCAGCAACAATTTCAGTAGCATGCTTTCCACTGTCCTGGCACTGTACTCCACTTCATTCATTCATTCATCTTCTAAGCCGCTTAACATTCTGGGTCATGGGGGTTCTGGAGCCTATCCCAGTACTCATTGGGCAGAAGGCAGGAAACGCACTGTCCATCGCAGGGCAGACACACAGACATACACACTCACACCTTGGGGGCAATTTAACATCTCCCATTCACCTGACTGAATGTCTTTGGACTGTGGGGGGAAACCCATGCAGACATGGGGAGAACATGCAAACTCCCATGAGGAGAACCCCAGAAGCCCCAGTCGGGAATCAAACCCAGGCACTCCTTGCTCTCCCTTGGTACTCCAGCGTAATTCAGTTATTGAGATCTAAACAAAGTCATTCAGAGTGACTTGCCATGAAATGCCTCATTACAGATGATTCTTACAGGCTCAGATTTGTGGTGGCAATAGGAACCAGGAGCTTCTCTTAGGGGGGCACTATTTTGCCTGGTATCAGCCTGCATGTACTGCTACGCCACAAAACATGCTTTCACCCTTAATTCTTTACTCAGTATCAGGCAGCGTATTCATAACCATCTAAATTAATAACTTTCTGCGATCACCAGCACTGAACTCTCCAGATGTCTGGTTCCCATCTCCACCACAGTAAACAATTCTGTATGTCTGCAAGTTCCTCTAGAATAGAGCCATTCATATCAAACCATTCTAAACGACTTTGCTTAATACCTTTTAAGACTACCAGTCAAAAGTTCACACACGGCTCCTCATATCAGGTTCTCCTGATGTTTATCTTAATGCTTTACTTTAGAATAAAAGTGAAGACATCAAACTACAAACCAGCACTCATGGAATTAAACAGTCCACCTTAAAAACCTCCAAAATTGAACTTTATAGGAGGATAAAACAGCTTTCTTAACCTGCAGTGGAGGCTGATAGAACAAGGTTTATTTCTAAGCAGTTTTGGACCAATTGAGAACTGGAGCTTTTACACTGTGCAGAAAAAGAGATCAAAGTTCTTACACGGCTAAATATATATTAGAGGTGAGATATGGAGAAATATAATACTGTGGTGCATCAAGAGTATATGTGGTATATCAGGATATGTACTGTTTCAGACTCTAGTATACTCAAGTATAAGCCTGTAGAGTCTTTAAGATCCATTTAGGTGGGCGTGTGGGCTAAACTTTTGACTGGTACTGTATTAATTTATCTGATTACCCCTTGAAATATGAGGCCTATGGATAAAAGAGCTGTCATTCCTATACGGTTCACCTAATGCATGTGGATATTAATATTGGGTGAATTATATTATCAAAAGAAAATGCTGGTCTAAAATGAATAATGCCACATGATAGCTGCAGGGGTGGGCGTGTCTGAGTACGGCACTTAAATACATGCAATACTTCATTTAGTTCCAGAGACTTTAAAGGAATAAAGAACACTGGTGTCAATCTCAAGCGATACCTCACGGTTTACATATCTACACAGAAATGTTATCCTGTATCGTGCCGACTCCATTTCATCTCTAAACCACCATGCTGGATCACCTTTTATCTCTATGGGCGTACCAAACATATGGTGGCTGTCCAATGAGAAGCATGTATCTCTATCTCTCTTTATGGGTTTGTACTTTTGTGCATCATTTGAACACGACAGCTGCTGTTTACACCGTGTGGAAAGTTCATGATGAATGGACCAACAGAAATGGCCCAAAACTGCTTGGTAAAAAGTCTGGCTCCATTGACTTACATTAGAATGAAATTAGGTATTTGGTGTCTCCTGTAAAGTCGCCATTTTGAACATACATGTTTTTCTTTGGACAGTGACATGATATGCAGTGCAAAGTGGTGATGATATACAGTGCACAGTAGGTCATTAAGCAGTGGTTATCTGTTTATTACCTGTGTATTAGACAGTTTCGTTATCACTGAGGGAACAAGACGTTCAGCCTGTCTCAGTTATTCTGATCCTCATTTTGTATGTGCCTGTAAAATGCCAGTTGCTGTTTAACCTGAGTGATAACGCCATGATGAAAGGAGCAATAGGTCAGTGTTTCTCAGCCCTGGTCCTGGAGCCCCACTATCCTGCACATTATAGTGCTTTTCCAGCCACTTGAACCCAATAATGGGTGGCCAATGAGCTGATTACTTGGATCAGGTGTGCTGGAAGCAGGGAATGTGCAGGGCAGTTGGCCTCCAGGACCAGGGCTGAGAAACACTGCAGTAGAGGACAACTAGAGACAGTACATCATCGCTGTCCAAAGAAAAACATGTATCTCCATATCTGTGGATTTTCACTTGTATGCATCATTTGAACACAGCAGCTGATGTTTACACTGTGCAACAATCTCATGATGAATGGATCAACAGAAATGACCCAAAAAGACTTGGAAACAAGTCATTACATTAGAATGACATGAGGTTTTTGCCCTCTCCTGTGAAGTTGCCATTTTGGAGATATTTGTTTTTCTGACAGTGATGATATCTGCCATCATGCTACTTTAAATACTTTTGGACAACAACGTTTCATTCAAATCTGAATGACACATCTACCCTGTTTATTTATGTTAGTTGTACTTTGGAAAAAGGTGCAGAACGTACGCCATTCACTGCATGTGTGCTACTCAAATTAGTGGTTAATCCAGGGGTGGGGCTCGGCTGTGAACCAAGAACTTATGGGTTTGCTCTGGCCGGTTCTTTGGGTCACTGCATCTGAGAGCAGCGAGCCAGTTTCCCCCAGAAGCTCTAACAAACATCTGTGAACTGCTCTGAATGAGTGTCTCCATACGTGAATGAAAACCGGGACTGTAGTGAGTCAATGTGGCCACCAGGTGGCTCCTGAGAAAGCATCACTGAAAGGTATTGCCCTAGAATGGAATTCTACACAGCACCGAGGTGCGTTTCAGTCACAGGTGACTCATTTCTTCTGTGCCCTGAGCTTATTTCAACTCAAACCACTCTGAATGACTGTGTTGACATACTACACGTTTACATTAAATTCAATTATGCAGATTTTTAATACAGGACATGCGATACCAGCCAATAACATTCAAACCACCTCCTAGTTTCTACACTGCTTGTCAATTTTATAAGCTCCACTGACCATATAGGAACACTCTATAGTTCTACAATTACAGACTGTACTTCATCTGTTACTCTGTATACTTTATTACCCTGTTCTTCAATGGTCAGGACCCCCACAGGACCACCACAGAGCAGGTATTATGTGGGTGGTGGATCATTCTCAGCACTGCAGTGACACTGACGTGGTGGTGGTGTGTTAGTGTGTGTTGTGCTGGTATGAGTGGATCAGACACAGCGGTGCTGCTGGAGTGTTTAAACACTGTGTCCACTCACTGTCCACTCTATCAGACACTCCTACCTTGCTGCTCCACCTTGTAGATGTACAGTCAGAGACGATAGCTCATCTGCTGCTGCACAGTGCAGCGCTGGGTATCCTCTAGTCTTTCATCAGTGGTCACAGAACGCTGCCCAAAAGAGGCCGCCCACAGGACGCTGCCCACAATACACTGCCCACAGGACGCTGTTGGCTGGATAGTTTTGGCTGGTGGACGATTCTCAGTCCAGCAGTGACATTGTGGCATCCAGCAGCACTGCTGTGCCTGATCCACTCACACCAGCACAACACACTAACACACCACCACCACATCAGTGTCACTGCAGTGCTGAGAATGATCCACCACCCACATAATACCTGCTCTGTGGTGGTCCTGTGGGTGTCCTGACTATTGAAGAACAGGGTAATAAAGTATACAGAGAAACAGATGGACTACAGTCTGTAACTGTGGAACTACAGAGTGCTCCTATATGGTAAGCGGAGCTGATAAAATGAACAGTGAGTGCGGATACAAGAAGACAGTTTTAACATTATGGCGGTGTATATCTCCTCTCTTGTCTCGTCTACATCAGTGCACACTGGGCCAAAGAGCTCAGGCAACCTTTGACAGTTAATCACCAGGGCGGAGATGAGAAAGCTGGACAAACATCCTACGAAACCAGAGACAAAGGCGACCACTGTGTCATCAAAGGGGAGTAAAGAATAAAGAACCAGGCAGCATGTAGCAGGACACACAGTAATAAGACTGTCGTACTGAGGAGAGGGGGGTGTGGCACTACAGTACTCTACGATAAGTCCAGAGTTTTGCCCCCTGCTATGAAAGAGAAAGCCCAAAGGCCGCCTACATACAGGCATGGAGAGACCCTCTTCCCAGTGCATTAGGCGGACACTCGATACTCACGTAAATTCTGTCTTTACTGTAGCGCACACGGACGTTATTAAGCAGTGTGGCTTCATTCAAGTACATCAACGAGCCTGCAACAGAAGCACACAGACCGAAAGACTGATCAAGATCAAACTGTACAGGAGTGAATAATCAAAATCAGATACATACAAATGAAAGGACAGAGAAATGTGGCTGCATCATCCAACTGAAGCACAGTTATCTACAGCACAGTGGTGCCACTAATATGGGATTATGATCTCCCTTTGCATATTAACCGTATCAGATCAGGATCCAGTTCCACTGCTTTCACAGCACTGTCGCCTCTGGGTTCTTTGAGTAAGAGAGATGATGTTGGTCTTGTGAATCTACAGAGAGTGGGCTGACAAGCATGCCTCAGACCGTCAACAAACTACCATGTATGTATGCAGCTTCGGCCTATATCAGATTTAAAGCCAGATTTAGACCTGGGGATTTGGAGACCCCTCTGGTGGTAATGTGTAATAGCACACAAAAGTCTGGAGGAACTTTAGGATCACACTCCAGACACTTTGAGCCGTGTACTATCGATTATTTTTATAATGTTGCTTTTGTAAATGAGATGTAAACATGGAATCATGTGGGCAGTGGTGTTATCCACTGAGCCACACCAACCACCATCTAATGTCTTAGACTAGGCCTGCTTAAACAATGTCTTAGTCTAGGCTTAAACAATGTCTTAGTCTAGACCTAAACAATGTCTTAGTCTAGTCTTAAACAGAGTCTTAGTCTAGTCTTAAATTATGCCCTAGTCTAGGTTTAAATAGTGCCTTAGTCTAGGCTTAAACAATGTCTTGATCTAGGCTTAAACAGTGTCTCAGTGTAGGAGTCTAGGTTTAAGCAATCATTTAGACGAGGCTTAAACAGTGTATTAGCCTAGGCTTGAACAATGTCTTAGTCTAGGCTTAAACAATGTCCTAGTCTAGGTCCAGGAAACATAGTTACTCACAGTTGTCCTCGACATGTTTGTTGACGTCGTCCTCGGCCGGGAACACTTGATTAACAGGAGCAAGAAACGGCTGCAACACAGAAACCAGACACACTGCAGTGTTAGCAGGTCTTTTACACTCATTCAGCAGAACGACAAAACAGATCAGAACAGAAACTGGAACATCAGAAACCGTGCACTGACAGGGGGCAAGGTGGGGCTAGCAGGGAGGGGTTTCTAATAAAGTGGTCCTTTCTAACACATTCCAGCCAGTCTCCAGAAACGCACTCAGATTTCAGCCACTAAGACAAACACACAGCATATTACACACTCCCTATTACCTCAAATCAGGCATGTAGTTATTACATGCTTATATGCAATACATAACTCAGAGAGATAGAGCGAGAGGGAGAAAAGGAGATGGAGAGCGTGAGAGAGAATGAGACAATAACGAGAGAGAGAGAGACAGAGTGAATGACTGAGAGAAAGACTGAGACACAAAGACAGAAGGAGAAAGAAAAGGAGAGGGACAAGAGATAGAGAGAGTAAACAATAGAGAGAGAGAAAGAGAAAGACAAGGAGAGAGAAGGAAAGCACGAGAGGGAGAAAGTAAATGGGGAGAGAGACTGTTAGAGCGTGAGAGAGAGAGAAAGACAGAGAGAGATAGAGAGGGAGAGAGAGAGATATTAAATATAAGCAGTTGTGTATTACACATGCTGTTTTGATATTTAGCTGCTGGGTCTCCAGGTTTAAGCAGGACTCTGTCTGTTGTATGAAGTTGAACATACAGAGGTACTTCAGAGCTTCTGTCAGCAGCTCCTGTTCATTCCCAGTGCAGCTGTGAGAAGAGGAGGAAGAGGAGGAGGTGGCGGAGGAGGAGAAGGAGGAGGAACAGCTGGGGTGCTTTGGTGGTTTTGTTATCACTGCAGGAAGTATTCTAAAGTCGGAACTCCTGGACATCGGACATCCTCCTTGACATCATTTCCTGAATGCTGTTTTCCTGGAAATTGGGATGTCGGGGAGAGCACGGCACAGCTAAAGATTGAAGGGGAATTCCACCCATTTTTCCAGATTTCTGCATAAATAATGATTAGGATGTAAACAAAGACCTTCAAATTCTATTTCTGAAAAAATCTTTGGAATTCCCTTTTAACCTTTTCAAACTTCCAATGTCTGTGAACAATCCCAGTATATTCCAGCACTTCCACTCTTATGCAAAATAATACTAACCAATCAGAAAGCTGGATTCACAAACACTCGACACAGGGACCCCTTCACTATACAGCATGCGTCCACTCGACACAGGGACCCTTTCACTATACAGCTTGCGTCCACTCAGCACAGGGACCCTTTCACTATACAGCATACGTCCACTTGGCACACAGGCACCTTCACTATACAGCATACGTCCACTCGACACACGGGCACCTTCACTATACAGCGTGCGTCCACTCAACCCAGACCCTTCTGTCCAGAGAAGACCACAACACAAGTTAAAATCAGACTGTGTGTATGCATTCTACAGTCACTGGGATAAACAATGAACTGGAGGATGGTGGACACGAGAGGCTGAAGTTAACCCTAAACCAAAAGCCTTCATGCACTCCAGGCTGATGAAAGCATCCAAGCCGAGTTTGTCCACTCGTATAATAACAGGACAAAGGACACAGATGTACGCCAGATGTGCTGATGTGCTTTTTACATGGGAAAAGTCTTCTGTTTAGACCAGAACCTTCACCAGCCCTGTAGCCGGTCAGCGACATGACTGATCATCCTCATGGAACGCCATCTGCAAGAGCCTAAAGTTACTACTACCTTAAACACGCAAGGTGGCTAACTGTTTGTCCGACAAGCTTATGAAACCATATCAAACACGCATTAACGTTAAAGGTGGCACCACATGACCATGAGAGGTTTAAATGCATCAAACACTGAAACATCCCCTGGCTCAGTCCTGGTCCACGGCATACTTGGCATTATATGAGGATCTTCTGATTGTAAACTGAATAGATTTGGCTAATTCACTTCAGACTGAATGTGAATATCCCAGCACTCACTTCAAAACTCCAAACAATGTGTGGCACAGATGTCAGGTGACCTTTGACCACGTGGGTCAGATGCTGTCAGATGTGTTACATTAGCAGGGAGCCCCCGCTGGCACTGAGGCCCTGCGTCCACTCTCTAAGACTGGGGCGGGGGGCATTCCTCACACATTCCGCACACCAGCCTGAGCCCCTTGGGGGTGTTTAGAGTCCACTCCTCCATTTCCTTCTCCAAGCAGGAGACCTGCTTTCAGTTTTTCCACGATTTCTGCAAGGATATTTTTCCACATCTCTGAAGTTCAGTCTCAGAGGTTGGTTGCATTCTCTTCTTTCTACAGTCCAAATAATCCCAAGCACCGTCAGTGATGTTGAGGTCTGGACTCTGGCTGGTCAGACCATTGTTCTGGGAACACATTTCACATGAAGGTACCTACATACTTATAATACATACAGGACATGTTTCATATTAGTACCTACATACTTATAATACATACAGGACATGTTCATATTAGTACCTACATACCTATAATATATACAGGATGTTGCATATTACTACCTACATACAATACATACAGGAGGTTACATATTAGTACCTACATACTTATAATGCATTTTGGACGTTCCATATGAGTACCTACTTACATATAATACATATGGGATGTTACAAATTAGTATCTACATACTTGTAATACATACAGGACAGGGTCCATATTAGTACCTACATACTTATAATATATACCAGATGTTACATATTAGTAACTACATCCTTATAATACATAAAGGATGTTACATATTAGTACCTACACACATATAATACATACGGGATGTTACAAAGTAGTACCTACATACTTATAATACATACAGGATGTTACATATTAGTACCTACATACCTATAATATATACAGGATGTTACATATTAGTACCTACATACCTATAATATATACAGGATGTTACATATTAGTAACTACAACCTTATAATACATATGGGGGATGTTACAAAGTAGTACCTATTTATTTATAATGCATACGGGATGTTACAAATTAGTACCTACATACTTGTATATGGGATGTTAAACATAGGTACTTACCATATATACTTAATACATAAATGATGTTTGTCTTTAATTTGTACATATTTAGCGGGGTGATGGTGTTTTCAGTGTCTTATTAAAAGTGTCATTCCGAAGCTGTTCCTAAACGTCTCGCTTAACCTTGCAGGCAATGCAAATCACAAGCTTGCTGTCTTTTTCACTCACCGTGAAGAACTTCCACGCTGTCGGCATGTGTGTCTGCACGCACTGAGTGAACCACCATGTGCGCATGAGTAAATCTGACTGGCATAGAATCGGATGGATGAGACTGATCAGCCGGTTAAGTTGAAAACTGATTGATGGCTGCATCTTTATATCAAGGGAGGCATACTGAGAATGAATTAAGGTCTTATTCTTTGGTCAGCAGAGCCAAAATCTGAGACTTTCAAACAGTTTATTCGTTATGAACTGTGACAGGATGCAATTGGAGTGGACTGTTATGTGAAAATCACTCAATCACATTATATTACTATCGTTTGCAATCATGCTCGATGAATATTCTGTCAACCATTTGATATGCTAATTATTTTGCATGAATTACCATCTACATCCACATCTTATAAAACGTACAACGGGCAACATTTGGTTCCTAAAGGTTCTGGGTATTGATTCTGGAGTTTACTGCACGGAAGTTCATGAAGTCTAACTAACACTTCAAGGTGTGTGCCATATTCTAAAGTGCAGCTTTGGTTACCACTGATTAGATATGAAAGTTTCATTTACAGCCCATTTATTAGTATTTTGGTTGCCAAAAAGAATACGTGTCTCATACTTACATTGAGTTCAATGATTAAAAGGTGTATATATAATACATGTTCAATAATTTGCATAACAATGTCTTAAAGTGGGCCTGGTTTTGATTCCCAGCCAGAGCGTCCAGGGTCCCTCCTAAGTGGAGTCTGCATCTTCTCCCTGTGTCTGTGTGAGTTTCCTCCCACAGTCCAAACACATGCGGTCAGGCTGACTGGATATGCTAAATTGCCCCCTAGGTGTGAGTCTATGGGTGAATGTGTATGTCTCTATGTCTGTGCTGTGATGGACCGGTGGCCTGTCCAGGGTGTTTCCTGCCTTCCGCCCATTGAACGCTGGGATAGGCTCCCGGCACCCCCCGCAACCCAGAAGGATTAAGCAGTTAGAAGATGAGTGAGAGAGAGAGGGTGTGTCTTAAAGAGTTTAGCGTGCATTAACACAGCTAGCAATGCAACAGCGAATTTCCCATAAAAGAGCTCCAGTTACTGTATGTACTAATAGAGGGCAGAATGAATACAGCGTAATGCACACTGAGGGATCTATTCAGAGCCGTTTCATTTGGGATTTAGGGAACAAACAGACCTAACTATACTCCCAATATGAGTTCCTTAAAATGAGGTGATACTGATGTTCTAAAATGTGTGTGTGCTTGTGTGTTTGTGTGTGTGTGTGTGTGTGTGTGTGTGTGTGTGTGTGTGTGTGTGTGTATATGTGTGTGCGTGTGTGTGTGTAGGACTGAGGTAATCCTCAGAATTAAGCCCTCCCTCTATGCCAATCTGCCTCTGAGGCAGAGGCGCTGTGCCATTACTGAATGCTGTTGGCACAAATGCCACCATTCAAAGAGGGTGACGTGCTGTCATGCGTTAGTTTTTCTCCTTTTCCCTTTTCGCTCTCCCTTTCCTTCTGCCTCTCCCTTACTCTTTCTACCACCCTCCCTCTCTCTCTCTCTCTCTCTCT
>CM067481.1:6268471-6366334 GCA_034552555.1 Semaprochilodus insignis
AAAAAAAGTAAAACAATATGCAAATAGATGATGACAAGAGCCAATGGGAAAGACAGTTCTACTTAGCAATATTATACTTGCGTTTAAAGCGAGCTAGTTATGTTGGTTTTAATCTGTGGTATTTTGTAGCCTTGAAATCTCATATTACTATTTTAATGCAATGAAACGTGCTTATTTTTTACTGTGACAATTAAATAGTAAAAGTAATTTCACCATAAAACAATTATGTAATGCAAACAATACCAGTGTTTCATTTCTTAGAGTGTACCATTGAATAAGCTAGCAGCCATCCAAAATGGGACCCCCTCTCCAAATACCAGAGGAGGTTTTGCACGCTCCTTGCTACAAAGGCATACAGTATTTACCGAAGCACACCCAGGAAATCCTGATTTGGCTTCAGGGGGCCCATTCACTTTTCCATGGCTTTGTGCAGGGGTGTGTAGATGCCACACCTGATTCGGGATACAAATTCCAAAATGTTGGATCCCATGCTGGAACTCCAAGGTGGTTTCAGAAGCTAAGGTAATCCCTGTGGGTTCACTCTCTCTGAACGCTTATCGATCATTAATTTTTGAGTGGTCTGGTAATCCTACGCTGCCCGTCGCTCCTGCTTTCACTCCAGCAAGCCACTCTTACGCAAGGCCGAAAGCTGATCCATGCTGAGAGGAGCTCGGCAGGTCATGCATGTCGGAGTGGGGACATCTGCAACTGAGTGTAAACGGGGTCAGAACACTGCTCCTTCCTGCCCTCCCTGGTAGAAAAAACAGAGTAAGCCTAGACTAGCATGGGTGCTCATCAGCAGCAATGGAAGACAACAGGTTGATCACCAGCAAAACCAGCGTACATTGTGTGTAGAATGCTGGTAGTCCAGCAGGACCATGCTGGGTGATCACCTGAACCACCAGCATGCTTTTTTTTCAGCAGGGATTTTCTGAAGAGAAAGATAGAGAGAAGAAAGCACCATTGTTTGTGCCGCTGCACTGGTCCATCCTCACTTACCATCAAAGCGCAAGCTGCACAAACAACTTTTCTACTCCCAGGCGGAAGCAGAGACAAATGACATGGTGCACAGCGGACATGAAAACGGGAGCACTTGACATTTCCAGCGCCCGAGGACAGCCAGCGCTATTTATCTAAGCCGGGCGACGCTGGATCCCACTGATCCGACTAAAGCTTTTAAAATATTTACTCTGTTGACTGTGTCCATTATGGCGACGGATGGCAGGCATATCAGCAGCTGTATTTGCCAGGTACGCGGAAATGTACCAATTCATCGGTGCCACTCTGAGGAACGCTCCGCGTCGTCCCTTTAACATCTAGGAACATGAACAAACAGCCTCAGAACTTCTACGTCGGATACATGACGTGTTCTTAAATCCCAGAATCGTTCCCACTTTTGTGCTCTTGGGTGTTCGTAGATTCCATCCTTACCTAAGAACGAATCCCAATTAAGGAAACATTGGTGAGAGTCAGCTTCTCGTGAAAACTGCAGAAGTGCGATTTAAGAAGACGGTTGGTTAATGAGACGCACTGTCCAACAGCATCTCTATGGTCTTATGTGTGTTATGGTTTGAAATGAACAAGGCCTGAAAGCCGTTAGCCAGCGTTTAACCCTGTTTAGCATTTCTTGCTACTGTTTTTCAGTTTGACAATTACTCCGAACTTGTATGGCCTTGGGAATGTCAAGAGAATTCCCGGTGGTTGCAACAATTTGTCATAACCTGCAGTTGTCCTTCTAAGCATCCCCAGGTGAGTATATGTTAATGTATTTCAATTACATTATTGTTTTTTGTGCTAAATACAAGTAATATAAACTATATTGCCAAAAGTATTCACTCATCTTGCTTCACACGCATATGAACTTGAGTGACATCCCATTCTTAATCCATAGGGTTCAATATGATGTCGGCCCACCCTTTGCAGTTATAACAGCGCCAACTCTTCTGGGAAGGCTTTCCACAAGGTTTAGGAATGTGTTTATGGGAATTTTTGACCATTCTTCCAGAAACACATTTGTGAGGTCAGACACTGATGTTGGATGAGAAGGCCTGGCTCGCAGTCTCTGCTTTAATTCATCTCAAAGGTGTTCTATCAGGTTGAGGTCAGTCAAGTTCAAGTTCATCCATGTCCTTATGGACCTTGCTTTGTGCACTGGTGTGCAGTCATGTTGGAACAGGAAGGGGCCATCCCCAAACTGTTCCCATAAAGTTGGGAGCATGAAATTGTCCAGAATCTCTTGGTCTGCTGAAGCATTAAGAGTTCCTTTCACTGGAACTAAGGGGCCGAGCCCAACTCCTGAACAACAACCCCACACCATAATCCCCCCTCCACCGAACTTTATACCTGGCACAATGCAGCCAGGCAAGTACCGTTCTCCTGGCAACCGCCAAACCCAGACTCGTCCATCGGATTGCCAGATGGGGAAGCGTGAATGGCCACTCCAGAGAACACGTCTCCACTGCTCTAGAGTCCAGTGGCGGCGTGCTTTACACCACTGCATTCGATGCTTTGCATTGAGCTTGGTGATGTAAGGCTTGGATGCAGCTGCTCGGCCATGGAAACTCATTCCATGAAGCTCTCTACACAGTTCTTGAGCTAATCTGAAGGCCACATGAAGTTTGGAGGTCTGNGCAGTCTGCATGTCTAGGTGCTTGGTTTTATACACCTGTGGCCAAGGAATTGATTGGAACACCTGAATTCAATGATTTGGATGGGTGAGCGAATACTTGTGGCAATATAGTGTATATACACGATAGGTATGGCATGCAAGATAAGGCCATCCCGCTTCCCAGAGCCCTGCGATGCAAGCCCTCTCCAACTCTTCCAATTTCTGGACACTACCTAGACAACAGCACAAATCAGGATGGAAAGCACAGGCAACAGGACGACCTTATATAGTCAGTCAGGTACAGCGATAAGGCCTCGAGCGCGAACCTTGAATCACTGATTCCTTCTGGGTGCGGCTTCGTTCGATGAGTGTATATACACACTCTGAAAAAACTTGTCTTGTGGTCTCAGTCTTGACTTGAAGTCGGAGGTAGTGGCCTTGACTACAACACTAGAATCTGATCCAATCCCATAACTAAGCTAACACAGCTACACTCACAGTGTGTGATGTGATTTAATTGGCTGTGTATTTCTTCCTCATCTATGAACAGCTATACTTTTCTATATTTCTGCATAAATTTGACCTAAAACAATCAAATTTAGTATTTTATAATTTAGTCCTAGAAGTAGATAAAGAAAACAAATTAGGCAAACATATTACACACAATCATATATTGATTACTTATTGAGAAAAATGATCCAATATTGCATATCTGAGTGGCCAAAGTATATGAACAACTTCTTTCAGTAACTGCTGTGACCCCCTTCTGTTTTTCTGTGTATTGTGGAGTCCAAACTCTTTTGTTCCTGCTATGATACACTTCCACAACGTGTTACGAAGATCTGACAGTTCTATAAAAACAAGAGGGCGGCCACTCGAACCCGACCGTCATCCCTTCGATAGGACACATCCGACTCCAATTTCACCTTCCAGTTAACTGCTAATCCTAGAGCTTCACATACTTTTGCCACTCATATGTAATAGTGGGTAACGATGCCTTTGGGTTCTCCTCATCTTTTGGGAATTGCGTGCCGTATGATGCTTTGGGTCATTTATTTATGCAAAAACCATACAAGAATTAAAAGGGTTCACAAACTTTCAAGCACCACTGTACGTGCCCCCTGTAGGCCCCAAAAATATTTGGACATTTGTGCCATAATTAAAACTGTATTAGGGCATTTTGCTTCATCAAACAATCATCAAACCAAGCGGCTTTCGTTTTAAACAGACCGTTCCAAAGACGATCAGTGATCTTCTGATCGTTATGTTTGGCCACACTTAATGATTCCATCCATGAACACAAGCAAAACCGCTCCAGACTTTGGTGCTTCCACCTTCATGGTAGCCTTGGGCCCGCCAATCGACTGCCAATATCCAGATATCAATCTGGACAGTCTGCGCTGCATAAAAACACACTAGATCATTCACTCAGTTTCTAACCGCTTATCCTTCTGGGTCGTAGGGGGTCGCTGGAGCAAAGCTCTTACTGGGGAGAAGGTAGGAAACACCTTGGACAGCCCGCCAGTCCAAGTCACCCTCACATTTTCCCCTAGGGGGCAAGTCAGCATCTCCAGTTCACCTGACCACACGTCTTTGGACTGTGGAAAGAACCCAGACCACCCAAGGGGAAACGCAAGCAGACACAGCAAGAACATCCAGAAAGGACCCCTGACACCCTGAGGGGAATCAATCCCAGGCCCTGCTTGCCGTGAGGCAACAGTGCTACCCACTGGGGCCACAAAACCATATCACAAATCAGAGCTCATCAACATTCGGAGGTCAAATCAGATTTCAAGGTCTCTTGCGTGTCATTCGCAATCGGACAAACAACAATGATGCTAAAACTAGAGTGAGAGAAGTGCTGAGATTTGCTGCGTAGTTACTGATGCCTAGTGGCCGGTGATGTCTGGACTCACAAATCTGATCTGATCGTTTGCAAATAACAGAGAAATGACTCAAGAAATCTGATGTGAGATACAAATCAGATTTGTCTGCAGTCTGAACATTGTCTTTGTGCAGGCTGGAATTCTTCTCCTGGGCTTCTCCACACACAGAGTCTCCCATCAGTCTGATGTTGGCTAAAAAGCTTGTCTGAAACACATACAATTTGTTAACAATTTTGTTGACAGAACCTACAGAACTTTCAGTACTGTGCCATCTCGGTAAGTAAATAGTACAAAAGAATACTGGCTACTACATCCTCAAAGTCCACCAAAGAGACAAGGACAGACATCTTTTCACAGTCTATAGATGGTAACATGTTCCTTGTGAAAGTACAGTCGAGTCACATTATTATGACCACTTCCTACTTTCAATGGCGTCAGTTTTTGTGGTGTTCTCTTCCATGTGGAAGGCACTCTCAACCGATTTGGGTATGAATCCATGCCGATTGTCTTCCCTGAGGCGGATGGGATCTTCCTGCTGATGTCACATGTCTTGAAATGTCTGACATTGGCTGGAAGAGCATGACCAAGACTTCCAAGTACTACCCTGACCCTTTAATTCCCCGGACTTGAACCCAACTGAACATCAGTGGCGCCACCTCGATTGCCGTGTTCGCTCTGTAGACCCTCCCCCACGCTCCCTCAAGCAGATGTGGGATTAAGTGCAGTCAGCATGGCTCCAGATACCTGTGACAACCAACCAGGACCTTACTGAGTCACTCCCAGCCCCGTCTAGCTGCTGTCCATGCTACACACGGTGGTTACTCTGGTGGTCATAATAATGTGACTCGACTGTGTATACAGTAAACAAAATAAGTGTAAGGTAAACAGGAGTGTTCAAGTTCTGCACCAACACCGTTGCATATAGTCATAACCGTGACGGCTAATCGTTAGGTAGCTAACGCGGTGCAGTGAAGAACCAGAACACCACGTTAGAACATTAATTGGGCTCACATCGGAAGGACAGCTGACCGTCAAGTTAATACGAGAACATTTTTATTCGCCTGAGCTTTTTGTCAAGTGCTGTTATCGTCTTAATTATAACACTAGGTAATAATTCGGTAGCAACTTATTATCGCAGATGAATGAAGAGTAGAGAAAAGAGCACTCGTGACGGACACTTCAAATGCTTGTATTTGTATGAACTAAGGCAGATGTGCACTCTTGCATCTCAAATAGTTTAATATTGAAAATGAAGTCCACCTACGTGTGGTCACATCGTATAAAGCTTCGACAGGCACTGACTAGCAACTGTGTTATGCCATGAGGAGTTAGATGTTTATATAAAAAAAATAGAATAATAATAATAATTTTAATAATAATAGTAATTCCAGATTGTTTGGGATATTTAGTCTACAAACAACAGCAAACCGTTTTCTACAGTCAGAAGCATGGTTTGAAGTACAAACGTAACAGAACATTGGACAGTACTGTAGCTAATCCTGCAGGCTTACGGAGTGACCAAGGCCATCTGTGACCCTCATGAAGTCATCACATGAATGAATACTGTTTTTACCCCCAACTGATGGCGCAAGAGTGAGATGATGAGACGTCAGTTCCACAAAGGTGGCAACAAAACTCCCAAAAAGAAAAGAAAACAAAACAAACAGAAACGAAAAAAAAAAAAAAAAAAAAAAACCCTTCCAGCGTATGTACACGTTTTTATTTAATACAAATTAAAAAGTGTTCTTGCTCTTTTGTTAATGGAGGAGGAACGGAAACAGTTTTCAGAAGAATTAACGGCCCGAGTCATCCAGCAGCGTACAATCACGAAGGGCCCCGGTTGGCTGCCGGCCTTGCGCGAAGCGGGGCCAACGGGACCTCGTCGTAGTAAGAGCATAGCAGCATGAGGTGGAGCTCAAGAGCTGATTGGTGGAATTAGATCAGCTGACTCTAAGGCGTCTCCAACGTCCAGGTCTTCGCAGGGGCTGTCGCAGGGATCCGCCTGTCCGGAGCCTTCCCTGTCCAATTGCTGTTGAGACTGAATCTTGAGAATGAGCTCCTTGATCTCATCACGTTTAGTTTTCATCCTTTGCTGGGGGAACCAGTCTGTTAAGTTCATAGGGAGATGGAAACTTGGTAGAGGATTCTGTCAAATAGAACAAGGCAGAGAAAGAGATCCACATTTAGCGACAAAGCAATGTACAGCAGTTACCAGGCCTTGTGCACACTATTACACAAACTTTGTGAACTGATGATATTTAAGTCATCATTATTGTTTAAATCCAAGCTTCTATACTGTAAGCTACAAGAATGCACTACAGCTCTTGACTGTTTGGTTGTCTATAGAAACTGATTGTGCTCATTGTTTTCATTGTTCATAACTAAAATAGACCAGTTTTACAGGCTTTAATTTACACAATATTTTCCTCATACTGCATTCACTCTCTGTCTTAAACGCTCTGTTAGAGCGTTGGGCTCCTGTGTCTTAAAGCCCTGCCTCCTGATAAGCCCCAAAGTGGTCCGATTGGTCAGTTTGCCCACACTGTTCTCACTGTTCAATTGGCGGAGTGGCATCCTGCTAGCATCTGGCTCTGATCATGAACTCTATCGCTCTCACTTAAACAGAGAACATACGGGTTGGCTCTACCTTTGCAATTACTGCCTCCTGGATAAATCAGACTGTATCTGACAGATGTTCTAAGCTCCTTTTCCTGTTAGTTCTGTCTTTCTCTCCCAGGATCGACCTGAGGAGGATGGGTTCCCCCCTCGAGCCTGGTTCCTCTCGACGTTTCTTGCTTACTCTAAGGGAGTTTTTCCTCGCCACTGTTCCCTGGATTTCCTTTCCTACGTCTGTAAATGGACTCCGTGTTTTTCTTTTCCTTTATATAAACTGCTTTTCTGTGAAGCTGCTTTGAGACAACATTAGTTGTAAAAAGCGCTATACAAATAAATATTGATTGATTGATCCTGCTCCAAGTTCCATCCTCACAACACTGTGGCTATTCTTACAATATACTACAGATGTGTCTCAGCAAGACCGTCTCTACTGACCAAAGCAAAGTGTTGTTAAACTGTGTGTGCAAGAATCCATCTCTGTTAGTGTGGCAAGCAAGTTTGGAAGGATCATATCTACTAGTACCAGTCCAACCTGGTGTCAATCGGCTGGACACAGGTCAGGATTCGGCTTCCATTTGAGGATAAGACGCTTGTTATGTATGAAACTTGTTATTCGACACCAATTTTAATGCACCTGTACAGACGCTAACAAACTTCTGCTAGCCATATAAACTGTTATTACTGTATACCAGTTCCACACTGAAACTGCCCTAGACAAGCTGGACAAATTTAACCGTACCTCGAAAAAGCTCTCGACGTACTGCAGGACATAAACACCGCAGTCGCTGAAGTTGTCCTGCTGAGGCACACGTGGGCTAGAGCCCTTCATAACGTCTTTTCCAAAACTCCTCCGAGTGCCCTTCTTTACCTCCCACTCCACCTCCAGATACCTGAGCAAAAATACACAGCCATGAACAAACACCCACTGTACTCCGTTACGCGCAAACGCAAAGCATCCAAAATTTGTACATTCACGTATCGTACGGGAAAACCAATACAATCAGAGGCCCACTTCTTCCAGCTGGGAACCTAATCCCATTAATAATAAATAACTGCGTCAATAAGGCAGTCAGCTTTCAGCGCAGGAAATGACTCTCTCTGTATACTAAATGCAGCAACAGAGTAAAACATTCATTAGGACCCCTTAATCTTGGGGTTAAATTACAGGCTAATTAACAAACCAATTTTAAGACACACAGTGGGATAACCTACTCTCGCAAGGTCTTGACTACTGTTGATCTTGCAGGGCCACGCAAAGAGTCCATGACGAGAATACAAGGTCTGAGAGGAAGACACAAAGCACAACAAGGAATTACAGGTACCATGCAAGTTCATAATCATAACCGCTCATTCACTGTAGTATGAACTAAACACGTCGATCATTACGTTACTATCTGTTATTGATTCACTGAAATCTAGTACAGATCAGATTCTGACATGGTTAACTGAAATGCTTCATACATGCATATTACCCAGTCCACTCCAGCTGATGCCAAACAATGCTGCCACCTAGTGGCAAATAGTCAGATATTTAATAACAAGTGAAGGGGCACACTCACTGTCTGCAGATGGTGGGCTTGGACGTCCACTCCATGTTTTCTGAAGCTCCAGTGTCATCTGCCAGTGTTCCATCCTCACTGCACTCATCCTGACAGAGAGACAGTGAGACACTCAGACAGAACATAGCGTAGAATGGTTTGCACAAGTGGCTGCCTTCAACTGAACACCACATTCAAATGTCTTCACGGTGTCGGGGATTGGAGTTGCGATGACTATCATCAAAATATAGCCAATTAATGTGCAGTTCAAAATGACCAGCGAACCTACACGTGACTGAGTTTTCACATGCATGTTGATGATTGCAACTACCTTGGCAACTAAATTATTATTATACACACTCTGTATGACTGAGATATACAAAGCCCTGTTATAAACAATGGCTCATTTCAGAACAAAACTTTCACTCAAAACTTCAATTTCAATACAAAGTCTTGGGCATCAGTTAGAATATTCATAACCAATTCATGTAACAAAATAAAGCAATTTTTGGAACCAGCAACCAACTTCTCAGATATTGTTTTTCTCATCACCGCTACCATGATTCTGACTACAAGTTTCTCTATGAATAAAGCATTTCACATCAAACCACTCTGAATGACTGTTTACATCCTAAACGGTGCCACAGAATGGAAATCTGTATTTACAGTAGTATGGCTGAATGAGGAGAGGCAGGACTGACTAGAACCGATATACTGTGATCCTTCACATATAAATCCTGCTTTTATTAAAAGACAGCAGCAAAACAAGCCAATTCCAAATCCTACTCTTACATAACAGTCTTCGCTCATTAACATTCACAACCTCGAAAATGTGCATACAACTTCCTGGTTCAGGCAGTGAAGGTGACGGTCACTTTGTTTTAATACCGTTTCCAAGAAACAGAATGTCAACAGGTGTAAGGCTGAAATCGGCTTCCTAGTCGCCGGCTTCTTCATTGAATATTCCGTTCCACTTTAAATGCTACAGCTTACCAGGCTGCCAGAATGTAGCTGTGGCACCATTAAGGTGGAATGGAACATTCACAAAACAAGCTGACAAACAGAAACCAGCAGATCGGGGAAGAGCTCATCCCAAAAAAAAAAAAAAAAAGAGAAAACGGCTCATTTCATTCGGGGCCAAATCATAGAGTATAAACGGGCAGGTAAAACTGCATGTGGACATTTTTCACCCTGTTTAACTTTACAAACCTTCTGTATGCTGAATAAACGCATTCTACGACACCTATATCTACTTAAGTGTGTATACTTTAAGTTTATATATACACACGCACTTAAAATGTATATAAAATTCATGTATTTTTTTAGTTTTGAATTTTTTTTGCATTATTTAGCTCTGCTATACATCAGACACAGAACAGCTGTAGGACTAGAAGGGCGAGGTTGGGGAGAGAACCACAAGCACACTTACGTGACATGAGCTTTGGTCATCGGAGAAGGTGCCAGTGTCATCATTGCCATAACATACACTGATTCTGTGCAAAGCATCTTCAAAACCAACAAGAAAACATTCAGAGTCACAGATTTGACAATAATAATAATAATAATAATAATAATAATAATAATAATCCATCAGACCAGCTCATCCACATAAAGGCACCTTAGACCCTTCTGCAACTCACTTGTGTAATGTGGCTGAGTTTTGACCTGTCCATTGATCGCGTGGGCGCAGTGCTCTGTTGGTTTGTGGGAACAGGGAGGCATGCTTGCAGGGTGCTCACAGAGAGCTTCTCCCTCTGTATTAACCTCAAACTGGTTGAAGGAGATGGGCTCAGTGTGAGGAGAAGGCTCATCTAGGCCTCCTTCCTCCAGGACAGAACTCCCAAGCGGGGCTGAAGATGGGGCATTGCTCCGGGGCAGCGATGGAGGCGGTGGCTGGTACAGAGGGTTGGGCTCCATTTGGGCCGCCTCTAAACCTGGGAAGCAGATCACTGCAAGATACCAGTGGGCTCTGATGAAGAAACAGAGAAACAGACAACTTCAGTTATTTTCTTCATCCACGAAATAATGTTCATAAGCCTGAAGTCTGCATAATACAAGACGTCAAACCCAATTACTGATTGCCTTGATTCAGAAAACAGTGACTTACGACTCATTGATGGGGACAAAGATGAAGTCCTTCTGAAAAAGATCCACGTGCCGCGTCCATGTTTTAACCCGGTTGTGTTTCCTCTTCTGTATCCTAGGGAAGGTTACAAAGACAGTTCAATTAAAGCTGTCCCACAAAGGGGCGCCCAATAAAGTAAACTTGTCAGACAGGTCTTGACTGACTGAAAGGAACCTACGGTAGGTTGGTTGCGTCTGAAGCATTTCTTCTCTCTCTCTGGTTCAGTCTCTTATAGAAGAAAGAACTGAAAACGTGACTTCTGTGGGCATCTTCCTTTTTCAACTTCTCTATGAACAAATACCTGCAAGTAGCCCAAAAAAATCTTTAAACCACTTAAAGACAATTTCAAACATCCTGAAACAATCAAGGCACTCTCAAGCAATAGTCAGCATAGCTGCGTAAATATTACCAAATCATTATTAAGCGTAGCCATCCATTCATCGACATGCTTCATAAACGTGTATATACATTTTTATAAATGAATTAAAAACTTAGGACTGGTTAAATATGACTGGACAAAAAGCTTGTGGATCGTGTGTACACGTACTAAACCATGGCAAACGAGAAAAGCTGCATTACTCTGCAACATCTTTCCTAACTGCTATTTGTTAACGTGCATTAACTCTGCACGGCAGCAGCTGAGAACTCAAATTGCCCAAAAAATCTCAACATCAAAAAAAAGACGTAGTTTGTGTGAATGGATTGCTTTACAAAATATTGGAAACAATGGATCTTAACCTGTCGGGCCAAACACCGCAAGTTGGGTAGCTAAGTATAAGGTCTACATTATATATACTATGTAATCCCTTAAGCCTGTAAATGACCATGTAAGATATTGGATACTCGTCTCTGTTTATTATTTTGACTTTTTTTTTATGTATTCTGTTTGTATGTATCATTTTTCCTCCCATTTTATTTCTCCTTCCTTCTTTTGTGTCTATAAATGTTTTATACACTCAGTCCTTTGTTGTGTTTTGAAAAATAAAGTTTAAAAAAAAAAAAAAAAAGACAAAAAAAAAAGATGTAGTTTGGTACATTTCTGGTCAGTAATGCTATGAACCTGCACCGGGAATTCAGTACTATAATGTTACTAACTCTAAGCCTTAAGCATAAGAAAGCACCACAGGCGGCAATCATGTTGTATTGGCAACAGAAGTGCATTTCAAATATTCCTCCTCACTGTGCCAAGAAAGATGAGGAAAGTAGTTGTGATACACAGTTAGTCAAAACAGAGGGGGTTGTGAACCTCCATCTAACCTGGCGACTGGTGTCAATTTTGAGGTTTACCCTTTGATATGTGTTTTTTTCTTTTTTTTTGACCCAGAGGGAAACCACACAACAACAAAACACCACCACAAAAGTGTAGTCCATACTAACTTCAAGTAAAAGTCGATGATTACGTCGTTCAGAAACTCGCCGTCATTTAAACAGTGCAGGTCTTCATTTGTCACAGAGATTCCACCTTTAGCAGGTGGAGGGGGATACACCATTAATCTGAAAAGAAATAAGAAATAATAATGATAGTAATAATGACATAACGATGCAGCAGAAACCTGGAGTCAAATTTATTTCTAATCTGGACCTCAAACCAACAATGCAAGAGTTTAAATGCAACAATGAATTTTGCTCCTAGCCACCATTTCATCAATTCCAGAAAAAACAGACTATAATAAACAGATTATAATATCATTCTTAATTATTATCATCAATTATTATTAATTATTATGCTTCATCATGCCATTTTTGACTATGAGCGACCATGTAGATAGTGTTTCTCCAGAATTCAAGTGAAACTTCTTCCACTGGCAGAGGTGTTCTGATTGAAGACGTGCGAGCCATTCCTGATTCTAACTCCAAATACACACAGTTAGACTCATGTTCCAGACAAACTATCACTGTATTGCACTTTTTCATATTCAAGGTATTTTTACACATATTAAGCCTCTTGGCAATCCAACTAGAGGTAGGACCGTTACAAAATAGCTTTCAGCATAAAACTGAATGCATGCAAAGAATCTTTTTAAGATTGTGCTGGCATTGTCAGCCTCCTCATCTTCATCACTGGACAGCACGACTGCAAATATGCACAAAGACAGATGTTCACGGTGCAACGGGAGGACAGATGCATTTTTGTGGCCCANAGACCCAATTTGGCTCCAAAATGATTTGACAATCCAATACTGAAAGGCATCCTGAAACTCTGGAGCAACAAAAAACAGCAACCTGTACTCCAAAATTAATTTGACAGATAGAAGCAAACATTTGTGTGTTATCAGGCCTTACTGGGTCTTTCATGCGGTTCCTCCTGGATACCGTGTTCTTGTGGTCCATGTCTGTGAAAAATTCACATGTTTGCTCTTCATGTTCTACGGTTCCTTTAACCGCTGCTTCCACCCTACCGCCAGAGGGCGCTGGAGACGAGTGGGCCGAGTCAGCTGGCCTCGGAGAGACGCTGTCCAGCCGGTTGACACTGCCTGTGCTGGCATTGTCAGCCTCCTCATCTTCATCACTGGACAGCACGACTGCAAATATGCACAAAGACAGACGTTCAGGGTGCAACGGGAGGACAGATGCATTTTTGTGGTCCAAGTCAATTTTTTTTCTCAATTGTTTTCAGTCAGAGAGATACATTATGATGAACAATTTCTTCATCCTTTGGGTGTTCTGATTTTGGAAAATCATACATTGTGGCATAAAATAAACAATAACAACAAAACAAATAAGTAAATAAAAATGTATAATGCTGACATGATACACTCAAAATAACACTCAAAATAGCTAACTCATCGAAGTTCTGTATATCAAACGTTATGTGATTATTAACCAACTACGCTAAAATGCGCATAAAACGTTTACATGCCACTTTGTTCAGATACGGCTGCAAGCATGATCTTTAGCTCAAAGTTATCTTGGTTACTTCTGACCAATAGCGTCACGTTTTCAACTTCTTTGCTAGCCACTGTGCACGAAAATACTACCTACCAAGGCATAATGTGTTCATAACAAATGTGCACTGCACAGCTATCAATTAGTACCACTAAGTACGGTTGCCGAGAAGTGCAAAACAAATTAACATTTCAGAAAACAAAATTCCAAAAATAAAACAAATTTACAAGACGTGAAACACTTTTACCCGTCCCAAAACAATTTTACAAACTGCGAATTCTGACGGAAAGGGTGGATCTAACACACAGGAAGTGCTTGTTGCGGACCTTTGTCAATCAAACTGTTTGGTGGTCGTAGAGTGAGTGGAGTTTGGGATGGTCTCGAAGCTAAAGCATGATTTGTCCATTTTGTGGCACGCGTTTTAGTCAGCTTTGTTTTTCCTGTGGAAGGTCTTTAGAGTTTGTAAAAGAGAAGACGGAAAAAAGAGAAGAACAGCCGACGTCTAAACCACGTGGATTTAGTTATAAATCACTGGTTATCCACTACAGCTAGCGTTACAGCCCACTTTCCTTAACGTTTCCAACTCTAAGTGGTTTAGACGTCGCCTGTTCGTCTCTTTCTTCAGAACAGTTTGATTGACAAGGGTCCTGTGTGTTAGACTTACCCTTCCTATGTGTTAGGCCTACCCTTTCTGTCAGAATTCACAGTCTGTAAAAGTGTTTCGGTACTGATAAAACTTTGGTACTGTTTCACGTCTTGTAAATTTGTTTCTTAAATGTAATTTTTTTTTTTTACTTTTGTAATTTTGTTTTCTGAAATGTTAATAAGTCTCCTTCACATTCAACAGACAGACCATAACAGAGGCTGCTCTACAGTGTTTTAGGGTAAATAGAGATTTGGTCTGATAACAGAGAACTGCTGAAAGAACTATACATGACTCACTGTGAAACCGTAACACAACAACCACCCAACTAGCAACGGTTAATTAACAAAGTTGAATAGCTAAGAAAAAATTAGTAAAGCTATATTTAAATAAATAAATAAATAAATAAATAAATAAATAAATCATCTTTTATTTCACAATGAAAACAGCTGCGGAAACGATGGCATGACAAGGGAACAGGAACCAAAGCAGACACCCAAAGATACTGGAGCTAACAGCTAGAACAATAAACTAATTAAGCGACACTGGTTACATTAACCGAACATACAGCTCTACATTAGCGCAACCTCAGTTTAGCACATACTACGCAAATGACACTGCAGCTGATGTTAACGCGGCTGTTACTCACTGGGGTCATTGAGTTCATGCTGCTTGGCGGGAGGCTGCCTCTTGCCCTTGGTTAGCTTGGCTACATATGACCCAGAGTTCCCCGCCGTAGTGGCAGAGGGTCTTCCGTTGTGTGGGAGAAGTAGGGCCCCCCGCGTGATCCGCGCTGGCGGGTTCATGACAATGTCCACCTGGGGGGAGCGCCCCCCAGAGGCAGGACCGTAGAAGTTCTTGCTAAGCTGCATGTTGGTCGGGCTGGACGAGGGCTGGGAGCGGATAGGGGGTCGAGGGGCAGGTGAGGACGGCACGGTGGGTAGGAGGTGGGTCTCTGCAGGCAGGGGGTTCCCACAGTTATCACACTTTATGTGGTCTTCGCTTTGCTGGCCACAGTTTCCACATACAGTGAAGTACTCATCTGGCTGCAGAGGCTGCGAGTGTGAAAGAGAGAAAGAGAGAGGGAGTGAGTTCAGATTGAGCACTCATTGGTCAGTGATGGAGGAAAAAAAAAACCCTCTTATTTACAGTTCTATTTAGATTAATACTCTAAAAGAGGTTCTTCTTAGTGTTTGGATTTTGAAGTGCTGCTCTTCAATTAAACAAGGCTAACAACTGTAACACTGAACATTCAGTCTAATATCTCATTGTCTCATTGGGTTCTAAAGGCTTTCTCAACACATTCTAACTGGTCACTAACTGCTAGTAGACATGCTAAATCCTGCTTAAAAACAGCAGCAGATGTTTGCACATCACAGCGCTCTCACTGCACTAGTACTGATGAGATGGCAGGACGTGAGACACGGTAGCAGGATGCCTGCAATCTGGCACATATGGTTATCGTGAAGTTCTAACTGAAACACTTGTCCACTTGCAACAATCCGAGCATCACTACAGCATGCTTTGATAAATCTATGGTGGAAATAGGCCTGTTAGGGCTACAAAATATTAAGGCAAAAATCAAAAAGGTCCAACAAACAAGCTTAAATAGGCCTAAAACAAGGCAAAACCTTACCTAATAATTACCTTTAAAAGGTAACGAGAATAAAAAAGTTAGTGTCTGTTCTCTTTGCTTTGTACAAAGCTCAAGTTAGCTTCCTGCTTTCCAGGTACTTGTTCAAACCATCCGTTCACCCTTGAACAGTGCAGCAGTCACACTCTGGTGCGCTATTTAAGGAAAGTTAGCCATGTTAGCTATGCCAGTACATATGTATTCGAATAGTCAGAGCAGCAGTGTAATTACTTGATACAAACTATATTTCTGTTTATTTTAGGTGCTGTGCCTTCAGGACACTCTTAGTATGCAACTGTTAGCCTGAAGTGGCCACCCTGGCTAAGTAGCCATCTTGCTTCCAGGCCATCAACAGCTCCCAACTGATGACAGTCAAAGCTTGATATACACAAGGTTTTGCCTTGTCTCTATTTGCATGCATTTGCATCAGCCCGGCATATGAAAATGCACCCAACTTGGTTTGTTGCTGCATAAATATTTACTGTATAACAGCAAAAACTGAAAATTTATTCATCTGGTTTGATTTAACCACGTTTATCCCCAAGTTTCTTCTTCTCCTCCACAACAGCACTACCAGCAGGATAAAGTCCGTTAGATTCTGGATTTTTAGGCTTATACACTTGTTGTCATGTATTTTATGTAGATATGTGTTATATAGACATTTTATTTAGACACATTTGACATCGGGAAGTCTGCTATACTGTAATATATATATATATACACATACACACACTGTAATATACACTGTAAGGCCAATCGATCTGCAAATCTGCCATATGTTCTTACATCACCACCCTTAAATCCACATTCACTGCTGGATCATCTAGGCGCTCTGGGGCCTGACTTGCCACAAGGCTTTTGCATAACCTGTAGTGGTATGAAGGCTGTACTTCTCGTTACATCAGCTGAGGACTCCTCTGCACCCCAGCATCAGAGCTGGAAGGTGTTCTCCTCAGTGGCCATTCATATTTGCAAATACACCACAGTTTTAGCAATCACTCAAACTGTCTGCATTTACTGCAAGGTCCCCAAAAACCTGCGATCTAACAGGTCAAAAGCTTTTGAAAAAGTAGAACTGCGTACTGTACACCAAACCTGTTCATCTCTTCAATGCATTTTGTTTAAGAGCAAAACAGTGTGTGGAGCTATCAGTTTTTACTGGCCAGTCTGTCTCAGCGCTCACCTCCACTGCTGTGCCAGAAGGAGGAACAGCGTTGATATCCTCAAACATTGGCCGCCGTTTCTGCTGGACGCATCTCTTTAAGTTCAGATTCTCTGAATCTGCAGGAGGGAAAAAAAAAACAGACATGTAGGCTGGCACGAGTTGTTTCCTCAAAAATGACATAAGGCATCAAATAGCGGTGCATTAATGGACAATAAATTATGTTTCTGCATTTAGTCTGAGGTGCATGTTGTTTGCTCCTAGTCACAAAGCTGGCCACATGGTCGCTCACGACATCAGAATATTAAGCAGTCTGCAGCGTCTCCCAGACCACTGTAGGAAAGAAAGGCATTTCCCCCTAGCTCAAGGTTTGCTGTGTGCACTCCCTTCCACTTACCCTGCAACAATTCAGGCCCATTTAGTCATTAGTGATTACCAGTAACTGAATAAGCAAGGAATTATTTTGACAATCAGAGGTTCTTAAAAAGGTCAAACAATGAAAACAGACTTAATTTAATAAAAATGTAATAAAAATAAAAACAACATGTAAATATAAAACATTCCAGGTTATTAGAAAACAATACTTTAATTGAATAAAAAGCACAAGAGTAATTAAGGGGGAGGGGGGGTTCCATTAGGTTGGGTTTATATCTGTATTGTGGCCGCCTTGCTCCAGACCAAACCAGAAAACGATACATTGTGGTATTTTATTTCTGCTTCACTCAGTGGTCAGTCCAAAATATCAGACACTGAAACTAAGGCATGCATGGGCAAAAACGTGGGCAGATTTTATGACACACATTTGCCAACAATAATTGGAATAATATCCTATAACCTTTCAAAACTATGACGCACTTTGGTCTAACTGACCTTGAGGACTTTATGCAGGTCTTGCTTTAAGCAGGTCAATTCTAAAGCGGCGGTTCCAGAACTGTTTATAGCACTGTACCGCTCAGACATTAAACCTCCTGCTCGCTCCTTACACATTAACATGATTGTACATATTACCATGATTGTCATATTACCACATTTAGTCTTATGAAATGAACCTCTCAAATAAATAAATAAATTAAATTTTTTAATTTTTTAAATAAATTTATTTTGTGATGTGAAAAAGTATGCAAAGCAATACTTAAGATTTCTAAACATATAAATATAAATAGAATAAAAATATAAATTAAAAATATAAAAAAAAACATAACACACCCAGATAGTAATGTTAGATTGTTCTGCAAAACCTGGCATGCAGTCATGTCTCAGGACGATATGCAAATGATTCCAGGTGTGGTCTGGTTACATGAGGGCACGCGCACACACAGCCAACAGGCTCCGGAAGGCCCAGACAGACGACCAGTAAAGAGGATTGTTTGATCCGACGACAAGCACGAGCAGCTCCCACAGATTCTTTGTCCACCATCCAGACACAGGTGGTACCTTCATTTGGAACCTTAGACTGGAACTGTATCCTCTTTAGCGACTAATCCAGGTTCTGTTTGGGATCCAGCGACAGTCAGGTTTGAATATGCAGGCCTTGTGGTAAGCACTTCAATCCCGCCTTTGCTGCGGAGCGACACACCGCCCCCAACTGCTGGTGTGACAATCTGGGGAGCCATCGCAAACGACAGTCAGTCACTCCTAGCAGTGATACGAGGGACACTAACAGCTCAGCGATGTGTGCAGGACATCCTCCGCCCACGTGTTGCCTCTCAGGGCAGGGCTTCCAGCTGGGATTTTACAGGAAGGTAATGCTCGCCCACATACGATAAGGGTTTCCCAGGAATGTCTCCGCCACATTGCAACACTTCCTTGGCCTGCCCAGCCACTATTCGATCCTTTATGTGTTCAGCTGGGACGTCAGCTTCGGCAACCTACGAGTGTGTACGAGGATCAACTGGTCCAGCTGCAACATCGGTGGGCAAATATACCACAGGATGCCACACGGACCCTGTATGCCTCCATGCCCAACCGTATCTCATCTTGTATCCAGGCTAAAGGCGACCCAACAGGGGACTAGAGCCTACTTTCAATTGTACAGGTTTCCCCAGTAAACGTATCCTTTCACTCTAATACTGTAATCACTTTCATATATCATCATTACGTTCACACACATACAGTTTCATTCGATTCCAACAACTCCTTCTTGGCGCGTCATTTTTCATCAATGAATATACTTTTAATATTACACAAATAAAGCAGGGTGCATCTGATTTTTAGCCCTTTAAAAGCTGATTTTTAACCCCTATAAAAGATCAAACCTTACGAAATGACTCCTAAAGCCTTATGAAACCATCACACAGAAACTGAGATGCAGGAGGCAAAGCCTCCCAAACCAGGAGATATGACTCACTGCTTCTGAAAGGTTATTTAACCACAAATTTGAGACCATTTATGTATTCCATTCAGACATTGCCACGGCAACAGGACATGTCTTTTGAAATCCTCTTTTCTGAGGACCGAGGTGCTGTCTGCCTCCATCTTCTTTTCTCTTTTCTATCCTTCTCTCTCGCACTCACTCCCCTCCTGGGAGACACACCGATTAATCAGAGGCCAGCAATCCCCTCTGGCGTGCAGAGACGCGCACACACACACCAGCATGGAGCTTTGCCTCAATCATCAGAAACACACACACACACACACACACACACACATCCTCTCCCTACACGCTGCACTATCTTGGACAGAACACAACCAAGATACACTATGTTCCTTCCTCCATTTTCTCAGTCATGCAAAAGCACATCAACAGCGACCGAACGAACACAGCGTTCCCATTAAACGGACACGGCTGAGTGAGATAGAGAGTCAGCGGGCACCTGCAGGCAAAATGAGGCCACAGAAATGGATGTTCAGAAGAGGTGCCATTTTATGATGAACAAAGCCCAGGCTTGCCATGTTATGATGTTGGCTAAGGACAGCAGATCCTATATCAGCATAAAAGCGTGACTCTACCCACTCCTGACGAAACGCAGGAAAATGCAGAATAGTCTGGCTCAAACATCACATCGTCCTTTAGCACTGATCTCCAGACTGTTCAAGAAATGCTTCAGCCCTGCGGTTTAAACTAGGCCTGATTCAAAATAATCAGGCCTGCCACAGAGGCCTAAAGTCAAAACCAAAAACAAAAAGTCACTGTTCAGAACTTAGCCAGAACTGCTAGGACCAGCAAGATTTTAGTGACGTAGACCCAATCTTCGGCACATAAGCAAGTCCGCAAGTAAAAACTACCCTATGGAAGTGTTTAGATTCACGCTTTGCAAAACTGAAACCACAAACTAATTTTAACCGGCAGCTTAGTTACTAAAAACTCATACCCAACCATAAGCAGGTGTAAGTGCTCATGAAGCCAACAGGAAACCACAAAGATATCACAAGGAAGACCAGAATACAACCCACTTCTTTGGACAGGTAAGGCACACAAAATGTTGTGACGCTGGTTTAACTTCCAGTTCCAAGCACAAAACACCCCTAGCTCCATTTCAGTGTAATGGCTACTGAAGTCTCTCACTTAGCAGCTACTGAAAGTTCTAGTGCTGTAATGTTGCTTTTCCATCACTGGAGACGCTCTTGGCGAGTAAAAGGATAGAAATTTGATACTGCACTTGCTACTTCTAGACAGTTGAAGGGAGAGGAGGGGGGCTCAGCATTTCCTTGTTAATGCTTATGCCTAACAGATGCAACCTAGTCCAGGAGCATAACCTGTAAACCAACCCCTGGAAAAACAACACCATCCAGACAAGTGCCAAGGCTTACCTGATATCTCTGGGCAGGTGAGAATAATGTTGTCTAGTTCTACTCTTTGGATTTGCTGGGTAGTGAAGTCAGGTCTGCAGAACCGGGGGGTGGGGAGATACATATATTTTAATAAAATCAAGCACATCATTTAAAGAACACCAAGAGTGAGAACTGAACTAACAAGCTGTTCAAGTTATTCATTAATTAAGCCAAGATGCTCAAGGCGCAGCCGCACATCTGAAAAGCAGCTTGGAGCATGCAAGCCATTATGCGATGCATTTCCATACATTCCATGATACAAAGTAAACAAGCAAAATATTAAATACATAAATAAATAAATAAATAAATAAAGGAAACTGACTTTGGTTAGCCAAGACAGTCAAAGCACTTGCAGCTACTACATTATCTAAAGCAGCAGCACATAGACACTTGCAGGCTGAAGGGCTAAAACTTACCTTTCTTTCAAGTCGAGATTGCTTTGAAAGGAAAACGAATGCGAACAAATGAAAAGTTAACACCGTGTTCAAAGATCTTTTTGTAGAATTATTATATGTAATATAATAATATAGTAACAAATTACTGGATATCTGTGCGCACCTCCATTCTGACATTACATGCCATTTCTGGACAGTTAAGGTTACATTACTACAACCCCAAATCAGGAACAAGTTGTTACAGCATAGGAAAAAAAACACTTATTCCACTGCAGACAGTATGAACCCAAGATATTTCGTCTTGTCTGATCAACTTTATTTCTTTTTGCTTATATACATTAATCACCTCTTTCTAATGTTGCCATCCCTTCTCACAACACTTAAAACATGATACTAAGCGATGAAGTACTTCAGATGTTATTTTGTCCCATACATCAGGAAAACACGTCTTTAAGCGGTTTATGGTGTGCAGTTATCGTCACATATTTTGTTTTAAACTCTTCCACACGTTCTCTATCGTGGTCAGATCAGGACTACAGGCATGCCTTTGTAAAGTGTGCAGCATGTGGTTTTACACTGTCCGGTTGAAAAATGCATGGACGGCTCTGGAAAAGACGTGTTCTTGAAGGCAGCACATGTTGCTCCAAGATCTCAGAGTACTTTACTGCATTAATGACTTCTTGATGAACAGTCCTTTTGTGCATTTCTTCAATAATGATGATTCGTCTGACCACTACACACGTTTCTACTGTGTTATGCTCCATCCCAGGCGCCACTGAGCCCAGAGAAGTCGACGCCGCTTCTGGACATGGTTTACATAAGGCTTCTGTTTTGCACAGTAAAGTTTTAAGTGACATTTGTGATTGTAAAGGTCTGCCAAAGCAGCTTAGATCCAGCTATTGTTGAATTATGGTTCTTGATGCAGTGCCGTCTGAGTGATCCGAGATCCCAGGTGTTTTTGCCCTTTATACACTGAAATCCTTCCTGTTGCCTTGAACTGCTTAACGAGATTATGCACTGCATTGTAAGAAATATGCAAATCCCTTCCAGTCTTTTTAAGAAACGTTTTAGACAAACTGGAGACCAACTGCCTTTTGTGGTTACCGCTAAGGATAATTACAATCACCTGCCACATCACTATTACTTTTATTAATAATAATAATAGTTTTTTGTTTTTTTTTTTTTTTTACATTTTTACCCTCTTTACTGGCCTACTAACTAACTTTGTGTTGTAGGCCTAAAATGAAGGAATGGATGTATTTTAACAAATGAAATTAAGCGGACCAGGCAAAACAATTTTCATACAGTTGATACAGTCTGCAATGAAATTTAAGAAACACCACATTTTTTTTGCATTTTCTATACTGTCCCAACTTCTTCTGATTTGGGGTTGTACAAAAGTAAAATTCAGGCAGGATTAGTTTTACATAGGTAGGTGGGGTAATGGAATTTTTGCCAGTGTAAGTTTAAGCCTCATTCTGATCTGCCATAGCAGCAATTCTTTTAAACAGACTGAGTGCTCCTGTGTCAGTGAAGAAACAGTTCTTTGGTTTTCTTAGACACAGAAACACTTTAATAAGCATTTTCTTGTATCCTCTGTAGAGATGAAACTAAAATAATCACAGTTATCTGTACGATCCAGAGGTGTTACTACATCACCTTTGGGGGGGCTTTTGAATTACTGGTATGCGCAACAACAAAAATGTTGCTTTTCGTAAACAGGGTATGTAATCAAGGGTGTAGTTTAATTATGAGGAGGAGATAACAAAATGCAATTATGGCACGCAAATTTGCAGGGGACTCTGAGCCATTACATGACAAAAATGACAAATAAGAAAATAAGTCAACTCTGTAAAATTCAGATTTAGATTTTATGACGAGCATTTTTGTATGAGCAAAATTTTGCTTCAGCTCGTAAGTAGACTACAGACAAGTACAGGTTTGGCCGCGTGGGCTGTGTGATGAACATATGCATGACGGACTAGGACATTGCTGTCTAGAACAGAACTACCTCCAAACCCAATATGATTAGCAGATACAGGAAATACTCGTTCAAGTGCTTACTTCCAACTAGTGTATCCACGTTTCAACTGGTTCGGAATTGGAAACACCAAATTTCCGACAGACAAAGCAAAAGCAAGTATCCCGTGAGACGGCATATAGACACTGTGGAGACTGGTACCAGCCTGCACTAAAGCAGCTTCTCACAGTTTCTCCAAACGAACACTTTAGGTAGCCACTTTAGCTTGGCTAGGACAGTCTTTCCATACACACCAGGAGCAGACAAAGCAGAGCTGGAGGATGGTATGTCTGGATTTTGGGGAGGACTGGATTTTGCTGACCCTGACGGTGAGGCAGTTGTGCTTTGCTTGGTGCTTCCATGCGGGAAGATTTGCCTAGCTGGCTGATCACTAAACAACTGACCACAACTGCTGTAACTCACAAATATGGGAGAAAAGAATGAACAAGAATTAAAAGATGTGAACATTTTTACTTGGATTGCAGAGACCAGCTATTAACCGGTTCAGTAGTCCAATTACTATGAAACACAAACAAAAAACTATGAACACAAACAAAATGGTTCTAACGGTGATGATTCAGAATTTTACTAGATGGGCAGATGATTCCTCTGCGTGGACAAGGCTTTTCTCTGGGTGGACAACAAGGCTTAAGTTTTATACTGAAAACCGCAAATAAAATTTTCAGCACTTTTTTCGATGTAAACCACATCAAACGAGCATTAACGTTAAAGGTGGCGCTATGTGGCCATGAGAGGTTTAAACGGTTCAAACAGAGCACACAAATGTTATTGTGCTTTTAATGTTAATTCAGTACAGACCCAGCCTAATATCATATTACTCATCTCCTGATAAGCTGAAATTTACCATCAACATATTCTAACTATTATTTAAAATTCTGGTAACATATTCAGAACATTTAGATGATCAAATCATCCTACCTGTAGTTTAAATAAGAGGTTGAAGTCGAACAGCATGTAACATGAGCTGTTTAATCACTTCAGTACGCTGGCGGGTAGGTTAAATACTGTTATTATTTATTTATTATTTATTATTATTACTGTTGGTATTTAAATTAATTAACTAAACTGCCAAATCATTGTTAAATTAAGTATTTGCACATTTTCTACTGTGAGCAGCCACATGTATTGCATATCGAAATTTGTGTCACAGCAGCCCATAAACTGAGTAGCCACTCATCTCGTGTGAATTGGTCATGCAATTATAGTGTGGCAAAATTACATTTCCCCACCGTCTCTGCAAAACGAATCCATCCATCCAAATAGCAGTTCAAACAGAATAAAACCTCTAGTTTATAAACGTGATAGAGAAATGAATAAAAGAGGCACACAGCTTATTCCTGGGAAATAAATACTTTTCTACTGCTATAGGACAGTTTGCTAAGAATTAGTCAAAACACGCTTCTAATTCATACACAGAAAAAAATGGCATAATTCTAACTAGGCATCTACTCATTCAGTAGTTCAGGAGGTACCAGTGAAAACAAACCACAATAACAAGCATGCAAAGTGCTTTACCTTTGGACCGGCTTCCTAACAGAAGTGGGGAGATGAGTGTGCTGAAACAGTCTCCCTTGAACTACCACTCCTTGAGAGGGCGCTGGACTCACAATTAAATAATTAGTTCTGTTGGGTAGTGGAGAGATTGCCATTGGGTGTGGTGCTTCACTGGAAAGCAGACGGTTGGGGTATTACATTAGGCTTAATTCTTTTAGCCATGGCTCCTTTTTCACTCCAAGTCATATAATGGGGCGTAAGCCATGCTGCTTCATGCCTAATTCTATCATTTCAAACTAATCTGAAGCTACAGAAATGGCAGGAGGTTATTGAAATAGTATAGCAGCAAAATGTCTTAGAAAAACAGAATTCAGAAGTAATTCACAGAGCAATAACAAACAAACAAACAAACGGACAGACAGGAAAACCAATTCAACTGTTTGGTAATGGCATGTCATGGATAAAACATAACTGTATTTGTGACTATCAACTACATCACCCATTAAATAAATAAATAAATAAATAAATAAATAAGTATATATGTGTGTGTGTGTGTGTGTGGGACCTTTAAGAATATTACACATATGCCAGTAGGTTAGCAAGGAACTGGTTTTGGCAATCCAGTCAAGGGAGCCACAGTACATGCATGTGTAGCAATACCTGGGCTTGCCTGTTCCCATTCTGTTGAGAGTCTTAAAATGATTCGCCCGTCTTTCATAAGTCTTCATAGGCTCCATAGGGTCAAAGTGCCTCAGAGGGGGAGCCTGCTGGGGAAAGAGAAAAAGAGAGAAATAAGCTAGTATGAAGGAAAAAAAGAGAAGGATAAGAGGATAAAGCAAACTCAGCATCTGCTCTGAATGCACCTATTCAGCAACTTCAGCAGCCGTGTTCCTTAAACCTGCAGGGGGAAACGCACTACACAGCTGACAGATTCTCTCAATTCATCTGCCACGGTACTCTTCTGGGGTTATTAAGAATTTATCAGGTACAAGTAACTGCAGAAAAGTGAATTACATTTAAATGTGATGTCTTTTTTTTTTTTTTTAATTCATAAGCTATTTTTATTTAGCATCTCTCAAGGTGCAACAACATGACTTAAACCATTTTAACGTTAATTGTTAAATGGCTTTATCTACAGGGATCTGATTACACACTACACAGATTAGTTTGGCTCAGATGGATAAAAGTTCTTAAACATAACTTTTTCCATGCATGCTGCGCTGCACTGCAAAAAAAAAAGTTAGATCCTAGAATTTATAAATGCGTATTGTTGTCATCATGCAAAATACTGTATGTCCTTTTATGGCATATTTTTACTTTTTTGCTAAAATACCAAAAAAAAAAAAAAACATAATTACCTTTTCATTGCATTAAAATATCATGCTAAATGCAAAAGGTCCAAATCTACTTGGGAAAACAATCTTTCACCTTGACTTCCATTGCAAAATTGGTGTTTTCCAGACTGCTGTAAAAGCCAGTTTGATGGAAACAAGACAAACTACAAAAGTTTGATTATTTATTTTTCACATTTTCATTTTGTCACTTGTTACAATTTGTTTAGGAAATTAACTGATGGAATTGCGAGCTGCTTCATAGCAGCCGATGAGTTTATCGATTATATATCCTTTCACATTTCTGGGCATGGCTTGACCTAAGGGTTAAGAGATATACTTGCTGTTAACTACGCCTTCACATATGAATATGGCTGCCTCGCGTATCCATGCGTCTGTTTGGTGTGCCAGTTGTGCATTCCCTCAGAAACTACGGATGGTGCCGTACACACAAAAACGCTATGTCTATGCGAACGCATGACCAAACTAGTATATCTCTACCCTAAGGATGTACCAAAGCAACTTTTTACTTTTCAATATACACACACCGATATCTAATCCATGAATATACAGAGTAAGAATACTCATACGCATCTAATCTAACTAACATTTAAGTCCTGATACGGTTACTGTCCAAAGAAAAACAAGTATCTCCAAAATGGCAACTTTACAGGCGAGGGCAAAAACCTATTTCATATTTATGTAAGTCAATGGAACCAAACATCATTCCAAGCAGTTTGGGGCCATTTCTGTTGGTCCATTCGTCATGAAATTTCCCCACAGTGTAAACAGCAGCTGCTGTGTTCAAATGATACATAAAAGTAAAAAATCCACAAAAATGGAGATACATGTTTAATATGTTTTTACATTCATATTTTATTTTGGTTTATGTTTAGTGTCACAAATAAAACACACTTAGCTTGACCAATGGTATGTACTTGTTCTAATAGATGCTTAGGAAACCCTACTTTGTTCACTATACATTTAGTTTTTAATATTATATAATTAGTAATAACAACAAAATGAAGCGAAGTGAATTGGACAGTTTCTGGCAGCTTTCTAGATTAACTGCAGACACACACATTCTGAATATCGTTCCTTGCTCTGAATATTACTGGATCTCGTTAGCTTAGCTAAATGCCCAGGTCCAATTTGCCCACAGCAAGACCTTCACCACCGATAGCTGGCAGATAAGGTGCAATCAACAAGCACAGAAATGTGTAAACAATTCCAGCAATTCCACCAAGGAAGAGCCAGGAGAGAGAGAGAGTGGTGAAAAAGAAATGGGGACAGAGGGAAAGCGAAGAAAGGAAGTGCGCGAGTGAGCTTGTTAGGGTTTACCTTCATCCCTTCAGGGGAAAGTTCCTGCCGACCACCCACTTGATCCATGGTCACCAGGGACGTGCTGAGAGGCAAAAAGGAGGCAGACAGACATTAATGAAACAAACCACACAGACAGTTCTCAATTTACTGCAAAATGGGTCTGCGAGGCAAACACCTGCATGAGGAAACGGCAGCGTGGCTCTAGAGAGTTAGTTCTGGTCACAGCAGTGTTGGAAGGCCAGTTGTGTGTGGTCCTAACACACTGGTTCAGAACTGCAGCACATAGGACATCATAAAATGATAAAGGAACTCTGACGTTAAACAGTCTGCTGCTCTGCAGTGTCTTTGGGAACCTGATCCCTGAACTAGACCTGGAAAACTTTAGGTAAGGTCCTTTCTTGCTCTAAAAGTATTCAATTAAAAAGCAAGATCACCACCTGACTAAACTGCTACCACATGCAAGACCTTATACCCAAAGGTAGGCCAAACAAATTTGCAACACTCAAAGAGGCAGGAAATAAAATGGCTAATTTGGTAATCCAAATATATTTGTGCGTGAACAGACCTCAGTACATGGTTAGCGCAGAGATGTTACTGTTGACCAAGCTCTGACCTAATCAACTCCATTCCAAACACCTCATTTGCTCAAGATTCCAGCCCCATATTGGACAAAAAGATCACTAAACTGAAGCATGTTATATTTCCCAAAGGTACCATACCGTTTAGATAGGAGGCATTCGACTTCAGACCTTGAAACCTGGATGTCTATATTCACTGGTAGTTAACTGAACTGTTGGCGTAATCAGACGTGCCTCAGGGCCAAGGATGCAGCTGCACATCTCGGCCATTACGCAGCTCAAAAGCTCATTTTGAAAATGGCCGAGAAAGGCAGCCCTCGTTTTGAGAAACCTATTAACTCAACTAGAGTGTCTTTCAAAAACCTCGCCTGCAATCCTTCACGTGCAGCTCAAAGCATTTAAATTAACGTTTTTAATGCAGGATCTGAACATGCAGCGTTGCTTATGTTAATACAAAGGCCAGTACATAGGAATCTATGCAACCGAGCACTGAAGAGCAGCTCTGTGCTAGCAAGGTCTTTCCTGCTTCAACACATCTAGCGATTGGCCACTTGGTGTCATACCTACCAGCGATTACAAAATCCAATCTGGAGTTGAAAACTTTAGGTAAGGTCCTTTTTTCTGCTCTAAAACTGGGGCTGCCCAAGTACAAGTAACATGCTAAACACTCTGCATTGGGCTGAAACCGGATACCAGGCTGAACACATTTTTACAGATCACAGTGTTTCATTAACTTTGCCACTTTTTCACCACTGCATAAATTAAATAGGCTAAATTCCAGACAGCAAGCAGATGTGGGCCACATCTGGCAAAGATATGGCACTGCTGGCCCACTGTTGGCACTGGCAATCTACTCTCAGCAAAAGGTGGCCCACATATTTAGAACATGTATTTGGCCCACCTGTCCCAAAACAGCCATCAACCCATCTGGCAAGTGGGCCAGATGAAAATAGGGAGTGTGGGCCAGATTTGGGCCAGAACAGTTTCGCTGTCTAGGATGTATTTTGTCTTGGTTTTCAAAGATTGAACAATCACTAAACTGCAGGCTGAACACACTTACTGAACACTGAACATCTTAACATCCCAGCAGACACGCCAACAAAGCACAATATGACTTGAATACATCCCAGCTGACATGTTTGCTCACTCCACGCTGGCTGTGATTTTATTGCGTTGTTGTAAAATTGGGGTCTGTGTTTCTGTGTTTGGGTTTCACAGAGAGAGGAAAGAGCACGCGAGAGAAAAAGCAGCGAGAGGAAAAGGCAAGCATGCGCGACAAAGAGAGATGAGCACACGATGAGAAGCTGCTGTCTGTCTGCCTCGCTGTTATGGCTCTGCTCTGTTCTTTACTCTTGCTGGAGTTCTGTTTGGCTCGAATGCTTGAAACTGGATAACACTCTGGTTCCCGTCTATATCCCGGAACTAGAGAAAGGTTATGACTTCATTAAAAACGCCATTGTCTGGTATAAATTACTCGTCTTTTCACATATTCGGCCGAACACCGAAAGTGATCTTTAGCCATTTTTGGCCAAATAACTTCGGCTGCCGAACATTTGGTGCATCCCTACTCAGTACCAATATCTATGCATCCCTGCTTACAACCCTAATATAACGTTTGTGCCCTGATGCTTTTGGCTAAACGAAACCAGCTATATCAGCCATAGACACGGGCTGCTTAACGGGCTGAACATGGTGTGCTGATAACTCAATGGAAGCCAAGCCTGGAGCCCTCACACCTACCTCAGAAAAGATGCCGTCCCACACTCACTCTGCTCATCAACATTCTAATATAAACAAATTAAAATCTGCAAACCTGACTGAAGATACTTATTATTAAAACAAGAAAACAAAGCAAAATGAAAGCAGAGGCTGTAGCGAAGTCCCGAGACTGCAGCTCTTGTGCATGCATAAAGCCCCGTTCATGTACTTCCATGCTTTAGTGAGCGGAACGGAGGATCTCCACCATGAATTCTGATGGAATGGAAGGCCTGGCTCACAGTTATGAAAGGCAGGCAAGAGTAAAGCTGTGGCAGCCCCAAATGCTGAAACAAGCTTCGAAGAAGTGCTTACTCATTTCTCCTCTCCTCTTCACCGTCATCGGAGAGAGAAAAACTCCAGCTCTGCTTGAACCCTCCATCTCTCCTGGCCTCAGATCTATCTAGAGCTTAGACAGATAAAGAAAAAAAAAAAAACAACTTACTGCATAGTGAGAGCACAGACACACAGTCACACAAGGCCAATAAGCTAAAACTCACTCGCTACAGTGTGCTTTAGCGCACAAACCGGAATTCAGGTAGAGGAATGTCACTGAAAGCTAAAGACCAGTGGTGGTGCCTCAATCTGATGGGATGTGTAAGTATCAAAAATGAACAAATGCAAAAAGCATGTCTGTGCTCTCTTTCAGACCATTTTACAAACTGCCCACAACATCTGTAGTGCCAATGCAATTTCTGCTTTGGTAAGTGACAGCACATACCATGAACCAAAGACCACTACAGACGTTTTTGACTTAAATTTAAATTAAATTTAAATTAATAATCTTGGTAGTTTTAACATAATTTAGATGCTAACAGTGGGTTGGGTACCAGATAACTGGGATGCCTCTACTGTGGTTAGATCAGAGGGTGAGAGTGAATAAGGGGCATTCTGTCCTAAAACGTAAGTTGAATAAGTTCATTGCTATGTTATGCAGTATTCTGCAGCACACCATTACATCATTCAGCATAATCAGTTCAACAGAACTCACAACAAGAACTACAGATGGCATTAATGGTTCTGTTCATCAGGGTTTTTTTCCACAGTTGCCCAGTTTGCACTACATAAATACGTTATACAACCACTGGGAATCCTGTGGTGCCAACAAACCCCTCGAGAGCTAGCTTAGACACTAATCTACAGACTAAAGAGTACGTTAAAACCAGCATTAGTGTGACTAATGAACTTCACAGTTCTATTCAGAATCTTTCTGAAGTGGTTCTATATAGCACCAAACAGGGTTCTTCTACTGTTACAAGCTCAACATCGAAACAATTTCATTATAGAACCTATTTTGGTGTTATACATATACAGCGCATTCTCCAAGAAGAACCATTTCACCATGCAAAGAACCTTTTAAAAGTGAGTGTTAAAGTAAACACCCAGCAAAGCTTGAAAATGAGAAAATTGTGATTTTATAGAAGACATAAAACATGATAAAATACAGCTTTAAAAGTGCTGATCAGACCCCTCTGAAAACTGTGTGGGTGTGGCTTACAAGCAGCTTGACTGACAGCTCTCTGTCCAACACTCCTAAGCCTTGCTCCACCCACTCATACAGAACTAAAACCATTAACCTGCTTTTACATGACCGTGACTGGACGAACAAAAGTCACAGACGAACAAACGAATGCCCAACGGACAAATGGACAGACGATGCCATGTGTGAAGGAATGATCAAACAAATGGAAGAGCAGCCGGACGGATGTTCGAAGCAAAACATGAAGCAACAGACGAATAAACAATGTTGGTGTGTGGATAAAGAATAAACAGGCGACAGACAGGAAGCCTAGCTCTGTAGTTTTTGGTCATGTTGGTTAGCTTTAGCTCACTAAGACTTTCGGACTCTGAAACTGGTTTGCATGTTCAGGAAAGACGACGTCAGACTTGCGATCGGTTAGGAAATGCTTACGAAAGTATGACCCAAGATTAGGGCCGCCCAGTTTATTGCAAGAATTGAGAAGTACGATGAAATGTACTGGTCAGTTATTGGTCACTGGGACATTGTTCAAATGGTAAACATCTTTGTTGTTTGCCTGCAAGAACAAGATTTGCCTGAGAAGAAAACACTGGGCCTTTAAGCATGAAACAGGTTCATGTAGAGATCATGGCACCAAATAGAATCACTGGTTTTACTAATGACCCAACTTTAAGTGTGCAGTTTATCTTTTCAGCCTGAAAAAGAACCGGAGGTGTCTAGATAGCCACGTAGCTACCTTACTAACTTTCAGCTTCCTGTTTTCTTTACCTGATGAGTCTGTCATTTAAGCAACCCATTCCCTCCATTGTAATGAACACAGCTGTAATGCTACATTAAGATATTCGTCCTAGTCGCTGCAACATACTTTGCCTTTCTTCTGCATTCAACTGCTAATGGAAAGATAAAACGCTAATCAGCCCATCACGAAAACCCCCCTGGCACAGCAGTTGAAGTTCTTAAAAAGTTCTTCCCACCTGAGATTTACCAACAGAGGAGGGTTTTCCTAGCCTTCACCGCAAAATCTCACCCTAGTGACACCTGCAGCGCTGCCGTAGGAGGCGAGTAAACAAGTTTACAACAACTGTAGCAATTGGAGGCTAATCTTTTTACTTTGGCCGGAGTGTCACTTTCATGTATTACACAGTCTTTCTCTCCAGCTCTCTAAAGCAGGTTTTTAAAAAGGCAGAAGTTCATGAACGGGACCCGACACCTTTTTTATTTCTGCTTTGAAACTGTGAACAGAAGTTGACTTTTCATAAGTCACTGCTGCTTGTTACTTCACAATCACTTGTTTCACTGACCGACAAAGTGAAGTTGGCTAAACCTAAATCATTACAAAGCAGTAAATCAACCACATAATTTAACCCATGACCAATATCTCCGAATGCTGGCTCAGCTGAGTCCAAGACAGTCAGCTACGGTGAGCCTATGACTGCAGCCAGAACCTGCCTAACACTTACACATCATGTATTTAAAAGGTGGTGCTGAAAAGGGAAGGAACAGGTTGAAGAAAGTGACTGAACAAATAGAGGGTATGCACATGACATCACAGCTGGCAGGAGCCACACCGGTTACGAGTAGCAGAAAGACAGAGTGGCAGCGTCAGCGTTCAGTGTGAATGCGGCAGAAACACAAAAAACAAATGGGAAAGAGCTGTTGTGATTGGCTGTACAAGTAGATTCTGTAAGAATCTGAATCTTTTTAGAGACTGCTAACTGAAAGAAAAGCAAACAGATCACACGAGGCTGTTTCATACTGGCCTGCTTCTTGCTCAAACGTTTCCGTTCCACCTTAAACGGTGAAGCTCACCTCAGGTCGAGCTGTAAAAGCTGCACCATTTAAGGCGGAACAGGAAAATTAGAACAAGAAGCTCCATAATACGGGAAGACGACTTTTATCCTACATGGATCTTGCAGCTTACAGAAAGAACTGGAATCCAGGCACTGAAATATGGATAGGCAGTAGCCTTTTTGGGTCAGGTGTAATGGACTTTGGAGTACAAACCACACCTTAAGTTATATATGGTACTGACTAATCAAATACATATTTAGCACCTTAAATTTCCATTAACACTCGTCATTAAAAGAACAGCTGCACCCAGAAGGAAGTGTGGGATTGCAGTGCTATTGGGAAGGAAGATAAAGGTTACCAGGAACAATAACTGATGATGAATTTAGACTGATATGGGCAAAATTTATTGAGCTACACATACAGAAGCAGTGCCTCTCAGTATGGCGTCGGGCTGCCATGTTTGCTAACACGACATGCCAGACGTCTCGGCATGGAGTTATAGAGGTCCCTAATGGTGTCCTGTGATAATCCATCCCATGCAACTTGGCCACCGGGCCTTCTGGATGTGACATGTGACAACAAAGCGCTCGTCTTGGCGCTGACCACAGTGCCTCCACACACGGTCGTCTCCACCAATACAAAAGTGGTTCTTCTCACTGAAGATGACCCGCTGCCATTCTGAGTCACTCCATGACAGTCTGGCATGACACCATTGCAGTCTTTGGCGATGCTGACGTGGGGTTAAGGGCAGTCGTTGTAGCGGTCTGCGTGCATGTAGTCCTGCGTCGTGCAGCCGTCTGCCAATAGTGCCGGCATTAACAGGATGACTCATGGAGGACATGTCTGCAATCGTGGCTGTTGGATCAGCCTGGTAGAGCGATAAAGCCCGTCCTTGCTTACATCACCGAGCATGAAACTCTCACAATATCAAGTTTCATTCCTGTTGGTTGATTCCTTCTGGGTGCAACTATATGTGTGACTTCTCTTTCGATGATGAGCGTATATTCTGTGTAGCTGTAAATGCTTTCTTCACTTCTATTAAACACACTGACGATTAGGATTATGACACGATTATGATCTTCTGTTCCACAAACATGAATAGGACGATTACACAGTGTTAGCTAGAACAAAACAAACCCAGTTAAAGCAGGTGCAGACAGTTAACCAGATAACTTTGTAGATCTGGTAGGTATACCTGCGACAGATATTAAACATGACCTGAGGCACCAGAAAGTAACTGCTGCACCATTTAAGGTGGAGCAGGAAAACCCGACCAAGAAGCCAGCCAATGGGAAGCTTAACTAATCCTCCACTTGCTTTTCTTGTCTTTAGCTCTCTGCAGCCTGTATAAAAATAGCGATGAATTCTTGTTGAATCTATTTGTGCAGTCAGTTGCACTGTGTTCCCAATTTAGATGTTTTTGTGGCATTTACACTGAATGCTAACACTGTTGCTCAGAGGATGTCACCGCAATGACTCCCACCAACTGTGACATCACATGCATACCCTTCTAGCCAACGCTTGGCATTTGGGCACGCTGTGCCTAGGCTCGTGTGTTGCTGCTGCTGCCCCAGAACGCCCTGTTCTACCGACAATGCTGTTTTACGGAGACTGTTAGTGCAAGGCTGATTTCACTGACCACACGGGAGCCTGGAAGCTTTAGGACACAGCATACTTGTGATCATGAACCTCATGTGATTTAATTCCGTAGCTGCACGTATTTATGGAAAAGCATGTTTCATGTTTATGCGTAATAACAAGGAAGGCCAAGAAGACAGAATCGGTACAGCCAGCTAACTAACCCTACACTCCACACTCCGGCCGCACTTTCCCTGCAAAACACAAGAGCAAGAACAACCATCAGGAGCACAACCCACATGTTTCACATACCAGGGTCTCGGTATATATTACTAAACCGAACACACAGGACTGGCCTCTTCTACTAAAGGCCTCAGCGTGTAACCAGATGCCACATTCCACACCTTTGTGCCGACCCAATGTAACTATTCCCAGCCAAAATCAGTATCACCAAAAAACAATAAAATAAAATAAAAAAAAATAAAAAAAAATCAACCCCTCAGATGAAGGTGGAAATTATACAGGACCATAAGCATGGCCAGCTGTGCAGATCTGCAACATGGGTTTTGTGGCTCAGTTAAAAAGCATGAACTGGAAACTTGGGTTTAGGAGCAACCCAAACACAGTGATGTGCATATTTCAAGAAGACGAACACAAACTCTGTACCGACTCAAAACAACAATGCACACACGGTCCACTCCATCACACTATGCATTTTCAGTAGAAAGGCTCGGAAAGCCTACAGCACTATGTCTGGGGGTAGCTAACAAGGCTCGTAGACAAAGCTGCAGTTTGTGAGGCACTTAACATTACATGCACAATTAACAGCTTAGCAGCTTTCCGGAGCCCGAAAGCCTTCAAACCACGACATGCAATGAATGATATATCCCTCCTTTACTTAGCCTGCAGCGATTTTGCCTCATATGTCTCCACAAATAAAAGCATTTTAGTGTAAAACGCGACGTTTGTACCTCACTATGCTGAAGGCCTGTAGCTATTACAGCTCCTTGGAGCTTTAGCATTAGCCTGAGCCAGCAACACACACAAACTCGCAGCCGTCCTGAAAATGAGCAGGGTATGATGTTGAAACAAAGACACGGCTCTTAAAGAATATATGTATGGCACTTTGTGTTAACATGGCAGCAGAATTCAATTCAGTGCCAACGAGGGCACTAAGCTGGTAGTTAGCTGACTGGCTAGCTAGCTAGCTGCGTTAGCCGGAATCAAACATAGCTATGAACGCGAGACAGTTATTTATTGCGCATTTCACAGCAGCCACAGATTTTTTGGTTTATATTTATTTGGCGGGGCCAAGTCTGCATTTTTATAGCCTCGGGGAAAGCGGAAGGCGAGGAAACAAATCAATGGCCACCCTGCTGACTAGCCATGTTTGCAAAGCTTTGCGGCTAGTGAGCTAACAGACTGACGCTTGCTTACTAGCTAGCCAGCTAGCTAGCTAGCGGCTAACCAGCTAGCTACACGAAATAACCCCTCAGTCTAGCAGTAACGAGGCGTGTTATTTTAAAAACCGTGCACATACATTTATACGGCCGGGCACTCGTTAGCTAATACCTGGCATGCGAATTCGAGGCTGCATTAGATCATCCGGCAGCAGAACTACTGACCTTCAATAAAAAGGCTCTTCTTGTGGGCCATGTTTATTCCATGTTGTCATCGGGTTGAGGCTGTTTTGTCTCTCTGCTGAGGGGAGAGAGCTGTGGCCACCTCAAGCTTTGCAAGCCCAAAATGCAGGAGGACGCAGCGTCAACAGTGGGGGGAAAAACGGTCACTATCGTAGTTATTATGTGAGCAAGCAGACTTTATAATTACAGCCCCTGTCCGGTCACTTACATACATACGGCAGGGGAGAAATGTAACTAAATTCCTACATCGTCTATCGGCAGAAACTTTAACGATGGTTAAATAAGCAGTCCGCCGGTTCGAGGACCCGCTCGTCTCCACCGTCTGTGACGTTCCCGGGATTGTTTATGTTTTGCTGAAGTGTAAATTTTCACTTGTATGTCTTATTCACATCAGATTTTACAGCCTGTCAAACATCACGGACCCGCTCTCTACGTAAACCTTCAGCCCTGAACAGAGTCACTGAACTCAGATTCCCAGCTGGCTGGAGCTGATTCTCGTTTACGAGCTATTTCATCCTTTTCCAATAAGCTCTGTCTGTCTGTCTCCTGGTGCTGCTCCTGCCTAGGCTGCTACTGAGACCTGCTTCACTAGGCGGCTCCAGAGAAGCGAGCTACATTTAAACCGGTCTGTTCTCTCGGGCTCACAGTGGAATTCAAATCTGATAGTTTGGGGTTTTTTGGACTCGCCGTTTTAAAATGTCCTTATTTAACACATACTACAGGAGTCTATTGAGGACATGAGGTAGGTATAATTCTCTGGAATGTTATCCTGAGATCACGACGTAATTGTCTATGTGATCTCAAACTAAGTTGTGATCCCAAGAAGACAACTTTTGTTGTCACAAGGAAAATAAGCTGTGATCTCGAGAAAACAAATTCATCTTGAGATCTTGAAAAAAAGATTTATGATCTTGAGAAAACAGTATTTGTTGTCCTGAGGTCACAAGGAAAATTAGTTGTGATCTTGTGAAAACAACTTTTGTTATCCTGAGATCACAAGACAGTTAAGTCATGATCTCAAGAAAGAGAAAAAAACCCTTTTGTTATTTTGAGATCTCACAGAAAATAAACGGTGATCTTAAGAAAACAAATTTCGATATCTTGAGATCACAGAAAAATCATCAATGAACTCAAGATTACAGCCCGGAAAATTATAACTACATCATGGCGTACAAATGGTCCATTTGGACGTCCATACCTTCATCGTCATTTCATAGAGTAAAATAAAAGATCACAACCGCTGACTGGACACTATTAAAGAGACATTTCACCAATTTTTATGACCTGAAATATACAGTGTAGCTGCAAGGCTGGCTTATGCTGGTCTGGTGCTGGTTTAGCTGATCACCCATCATAGTCATACTGGTCATACCACCTTCCAAAACACAAGCTATGCTGGTTTTACTGGTGACCAGTCATGTTGGTCTGTGCTGGTTTTAAGCAGGATTAATAGAATTAAATGATCAGAGAAGTTTGTTTGTTTGTTTGTTTGTTCGAGAGAAACTTCCAGAGATTTTTTTGTAACAGACAATGGCTCTATGTGAAGTCAAAAGGGTTCTGCTATTGTTACGATGTCAGGCTTGTAACAACAGAAGAACCCTTTTTTGGTGCTATACAGAACCATTTGCAACGCATTCTTCATCAATACGAAGAACGATTCAAACTATTCAGATAACCATTTAAGCCTGCAGATGGTTCTCTGAGTGTTCATGATTCTACACAGAACCATTGGCTCTTATTTATTTATTTATTTATTGATTGATTGATTGATTGATTGTACTCAGAGTATGAGTGTTCTGAGATCAGTGTATGCATTTTACAATACTCTCTATAGACGGATGACACTTGATTTTAGATCAGTATTTTCATTCTGATGTATTTGATAAAGTGGGGCATTGTCTGTACTACACAACCCTTGAGGAACCGTCATTTTTAAAGGCCCGGGGAACACAAAGTAAAATATTCTGAATGTTTGTATGATACTAAAGATGCAGAACTAAAGTGATTAACCAGCTTTTATGTGATGATAACTGGGTGAATAAAGTCACAGTCAAACAGATGTGCAGATGCATGGTAGAATGAACAAACAGATGGATGAAGCAATGCTTGAATGAAGGAACAGACAAACAAGCAATGTTGGTGTGTGGATAAATGAATGAATGAGCAACAGGCAGCTCAAGATAGGAGGTCTAGCTTGCTAGCTTTTGGTTATGCTGGTTAGCTTTAACTCACTAAGACTCTGAAACTGTTTTGTGTGGGCGGAGCAAGCCCTGTGTCAGCCCTGTGATTGGTTAGGAAATGCTTACGGAAGTTTCCCAAGATTAGGGCTACTCAGTTTCCATGGAAAGGAGACAAATATGGTGAAATACACCAAACAGTTATTACACATTGGAGCAGTCTTCATTAGGCATACTTAGCACATGTATACTGCAGACCACAGGAACAGATTTAGGTTCCCTGGGGCTTTAAGAGTGTGGCTGTGATATGAACCAGATCACCATCTTAATGAATAGTCTACCATCATGTCTGTTATGAATTCCTGACCCATATTTTCAGACCGTCCTGCAGACCAGGTGTACCCAGTCCTCGTCCTGGAGATCCAGCAGATCTGTAGAACCATCCTGCAAAGTTTGGTTCCAACCAAAATTGACCACACCTGATGGTATCTTAATATTAGAGCCAGGTGTGCTGGATCTGAACTCTCCAGGACCAGGACTGGGCAGCCCCAGCTGCAGCCTATCTGCAGTTGGAAGAAAAAAGTGGGTGAACCCTTTAGAATTCCTTGGAATTCAGCAGGGATTACTAATAACACGTCTTCTACTGAGCACACTGAATAACATCCACAGCTTACTGACACAATGGCTTCTCCAAGAGCTAACTGGCAAAAGGACTTCAGATTAAAGAGATGAGATTGGAAGTGTTGGTTGCGCAATGCTGTGTAAGGAAAAAGGACACTGCATCCCAACACCAAAACCTCATCATGGAGCATCATGGTTCGGGGCTGCTTTGCTGCCTCAGGGCCTGGGCACCGTGCAATCACTGAGACAATAATGAATTCAAAGGTGTACCTATTTTCTGGGAGAATGTGAGGGCAGCAGTCCGTAATCTCAAGCTGAAGAGACGTTGGGTGATGCAACAAGTCAATGTCCCAAAGCATACGAGTAAACGAGTTAAAGAACGGTTGAAGAAGAAGATGGTTTTTCAGAGTCAGAGTTCTGACCTTAACCCTGTCCAGATGCTGTGGTAGGACCTGAAGAGGGGTGAGCATGCAAGACTTCCCAGAGAAACTGATAAACTGGAACACATTTGTGAGACGGAATGGTCCAGAATTCCTTCTCAACATTGTGAAAGTCTTATTTGCAGCTATAGCAAACATTTGGTGGAGGTGATGCTGCTAAAGGGGGATCCACAGGTTATTAAATTCAGGGGTTCATGTACTTTTTCCAGCCTGCGCTATGGGTGTTACTCAAAGTGCTTAATGCAAGACATGAAGTGTTTGTGTGATATTTGTTAGATTGTATTTGTCTATAATTGTCATGGTGCGACACAGTGGCGCAGTGGGTAGTGCTGGTTTTGATTCCCGACTGGGGCGTCCAGGGACCTCTCTGTGTGGAGTTTGCATGTTCTCCCGGTGTCTGAATGGGTTTCCTCCCACAGTCCAAAGACATGCAGTCAGTGAACTGAAGATGTTAAATCTGCCCCACCACATAAGTGTGAATGGGTGTGTTTGATCTGTGATGGACTGGAGACCTGTCCAGGATGTTTACTGCCTTCCACCCATTGAATGCTGGGAAAGACTTTAGCACCTCCTGTGACCCAGAAGGACTAAAGTGGTTTAGAGAATGAGTGAATGAGTATAATTGTCATAACGATTACACTATATTGTATTAGTAATCAATCCAGGCAATTCTAAATGGTTCACTTTCTTTTTTTCTGTACCATAGTGAGACTTTAGTGACACCCATGTTACTCTGGACATTACTTCATAGAGATGCTTTGTTTCTCATCCTACTTATGGAAATTTTATCCATCCGTGCAACTTCACTATTCCGTGTTTTCCGGAGGAGGTCGGATACCTATTTTGAGTTTCGACTGCTGGTATTGTTTCTTCCCCCAGGTTTCTGTAAATCTCCTTTGTTACAGTGTCTGCTGTACCAAAGTCCAAAACAAATGAACTGAACTGAGCTCAGCTGAACTGAAGAACAGTTAAGATCACCAACACTGTGCTAAAGTAAAGGGTAAAGCCATTCCGTCTCATTTTCACCACTACAGCAGAGCCTATTATGTAACTCAATAAGTGACTGTGGTTTTGCAAGTTCATCTCCAGTGTCCTCGGGCATGTTCTCTTTTGTCTATGTGGCTCTGCTGAAGGATCCAGTTTACACCCATGAATTGTGTGGGGAACTTTCGGCTAGTCATTTCCAGTCAAAACAGGCATTCAGTACAAGTTTTCAGGTGATGCTTCTTTGGAGATTCCACTGGGCATAAGGATGGGAAAAGCCAAATGAAAACACTTGGTAGATCACCAACACTGCCCCCATCAGATAGGAGGAGAAAATCAAGCTCCTGGTGTTTCATCCTGCCACTGTGAGAAGACAAGGATGTCAAGAAGTCCTGACTGAGAAACGTTCGCTGTTGTTCTCAGAACAATGTACTGACCACCATGGAGTCCAGAACTGAGCATCACTAAATACTGGACTAAGTGCTTTCACTGAGTACTTTATTAGGTACACCTCCCTGTATCTACACTCATTGTCCATGTCATCCGCTCCACTGACCATATAGGAGGACTCTGTATCTCTACAGTTACAGACTGTAGTCCATCTGTTTCTCTGTATACGTTATTACCCTGTTCTTCAGTAGTCAGGACCCTCACAGGACCACCACACAGCAGGTATTATGTAGGTGGTAGATTGTTCGCAGGTGGTGGTGTGTTAGTGTGTGTTGCTGGTGTGAGTGGATCAGTTACTGCTGGAGTGTTTAACCTTAGGATGCACCTAATGTTCGGAAACTGAAATTATTCGGCCGAACACCGTAAGTGTTTTTTGGCCATTTTTGACCAAATAATTTAGCAAAATAAGTGAAAAGACTGAATAATTGATACGGAACAATGACGCTTTTAATGACACTGTTACCTTCAGACATTACATTCAAGCCAAATGGAACTCCAGGACAGAACAGGGCCGTTAGCACGCACACACTCCCTTCATCTCTCTTTCTCTCTCTCTCTCTCTTTCTCTCTCTCGTGTGTGCTTTTCCTCTCTCGCTTTCTCTCAGTCTCGCATGCCCACATCCTCCGTAAAGAAACACAAACCCCAATTTTACAACAGCGTGATAAAACCGAAACCAGTGCCGAGTGAGGCACTCTCTGTGAATGCAGCATGTCGGCTGGGATGGGTTTTGTCATTTTGTGCTGTGTTGGTGTGTGTGCTGGGATGTTAAGATGTTCAGTGTTCAGTAAGTATGTTTAGTCTGCAGTTTAGTAATAGTTTTCACTTTGAAAACTAAGACAAAAATACATTCCAGACAGCAACATTTTTCTGGCCAAATCTGGCCCACATTCCCTATTTTCTTCTGGCCCACTTGCCAGGCTGGTTGACATCACTTTGGTGGACCGCTCCCAGTAGACCGCTCCCAAGATGTGGGCCACATATGCACCATATTAGGGCCACGCTAAAAGTAGACAGCACTGCTGTATCTGTGCCAGAAGTGGACCAGATCTGTTTTGGGACAGGTGGGCCAAATGCATGATTGCCAGTGCGGACAGTGGGCTAGCAGTGCCATATCTTTACCGGATGTAGCCTATACCGGATGTTTGCTATCTGGGATTTAGCCTATTTAATTTATGCAATGGTGAAAAAGTAGGAAAATGAATGAAACACTGTAAAAACCATGTTCGGTATTCGCAGTTGTTTCATTCCAATGTTTCGCTTTGTTAACTTTCGGCTTCGGCCAAACAATTTCATTTCAGTGCATCCTTAGTTTAAACACTGTGTCCACTCACTGTCCACTCTTTTAGACACTCCTACCTTGCTGGTCCACCTTGTAGATGTACAGTCAGAGACGATAGCTCATCTGCTGCTGAGGCTTGTGTGTAGTTTTCCATTACATAAATGTTTCCTGCTGTATTTGTGAAGAATGGACAACTTACACTTAAACGAAGAGTGGTCTCTGACCTTTGCCCAGGCCTTAGTGTAGTTACAGGTGCTTAAAAAAGAACTGCGTATCTGATGGATACATGGAACAGGCCGGTACACACTGAAACTGTGTTAAAGGCTCCATATTTTATTATCATTTACTTACAACATTATGCAATGAAACAAAACACTTTCCAGTCTTTGTAGTATTTCTTAAGAGAGTTCAAATACTCGTAAACAGAAATGCACCCTGTCTTCCCAAAGGATGTGACCTTTGAATATAACACCGTATCACTTTCTATATGCTGTCATCCAGCAGAATGGCCTAAGCAACAGAGAGAGGTGTGATTACTCCAAAGAAAGACAGATACCTGAGATGATGCCAAGATGACAATGAGTGTCAAAAAAAAAAAAAAAAAAACAGGAGAAAAAAGAAACCGAGTTGTCATTTCCAGTAGATGATCATGTCTAGAATATCATTATGATGACATTAAAGATGGCAAACTTGGGCTTTACTCTATTATCACTCTCTAAATGAACATTACTATGATGTAATGACTATAATGATTATAAGTGTAATAGAAATGAGATCACCGAGATACACTGAATGGACAAACGTGAACCTTTAGTTGGCATGCCGTACCTTGATTGATTTTTGGAGAATCTAGAACCAAGGTACCCAAACTGTTTGTCTTGGGAGCCCAAAGGCAATGTCTGTGGTGGGCTGAGGGCCAAAAAAGACAAAACTGCATACAAATAACGAAGGCAGGTCAGGTTCAAATCTATCTTCAAGTTTTTTAAAATGACGAAAGTCAAAAGTGCAACTTCAGAAGGATAGTTTGAGTTTGGTAAGTTAAAAACAGTATAAAATCTATATTTGTTCTCAAGTAGGGTAAAGGGGTGTGGCTACAGCAACGTCTATTAAGCTAATACCAAGATAAAGAATACAGGGGGGTCTGGAACCCCCTAATTATCCTCTTGTGCCCCTGAAAGTCACAAAATCAAAATTGTAAGTTCCTTAAAAATAAACTTATGGGGTTTTGCTGTGCATTTGTGTGAAATAGATGCTCATATACATATTCAGGGCAAAGAGCCTTGTTTAGCTGCCTCTTTAGGGCTTGGGCTTGGGGGTGTTCCACATTGGTGAACTTCTGCCTGTCTTGACTAACTTGAGCTAATTTGTGGGCTAGATGTTAGGGAACCAGCCTTGTGACCCAGCAGGACACAATTGAAGTGCCCTTGAGTAGTGCTCACTTAACCCCCAACTGCTCTCTGGGCACTATGGATTAGGGCTGCCCACTTTTACTGGCAAGTGTGCTTACTGCCCACTAGTGTGTATGTGTGTGTTTTTACTTCATCAATGTGTTAAATGTAAAGGTCAGATTCTTCTGTGTCCAAGCACAACTGGTCAATGGGTCCCAATATAGTTCTAATTTTAATGAGCTGTAGCATTGATCTGCCTCGGGGTGCCAAACTGGTTCACCCAGTTGGTCCTTTACAAATTAGCACCTGTAAATATGCCCAGGATAGCTCCTAGAAAAACGTTATAATGTGCCATAGCACGTTTGTAGATCTGCTGGAAAGACTAGAAACTAGACAAGACCATTTCCAATGCCATTGCCATTGAAGTGCCATTATGATGAGGAAGCAGCCAGCCACTGCTGGATTAGCAAGGCAACATGCCCCCCCTCCCCCAAAATCTGGAATATCTGGATATTTCTCTCATTGGCCAAAACCAATGTCTTTATGGGCCAGCTTTGGGCTGTGGGCTTCACCTTGGGCAGCCCTGGTCTAGAACGTTCTTTCCTCCCATCTCTCTGGTTGATTGGCCTGGTCAGTTCAGAACTTTTTAAGTGCAATGTTTGTGTTTGTCTAGTCAGTGTACCAGTACAAAGAATAAAACCCACACCCATATGAATAGGAAAAAATGAAAAGTGTCACCAATAAAAATCGTTTGATGAAGTAGGTACTAGTAGAAACAGAGTAAAAACCCTGCACATGATATTGTACCAAATAAAGCTATTTCAGTATAACATGATTGGGTCATATATCATAGAAGACACATATACCACCCCATAGATGCCTCTTTTTTTGCTCAGGCTGATAGGGAAACAGCACATTACCCTTTCCTCCTTACTTCAAGAGCGATAGAAGTTGTCAGGGAGCGAGTATCCAAAGAGCTCAAAGTCTGGCTGGTAAATCTTGTAGAGTTTTCTCCTCCACTCAATGGGGATGCTGCTAAACCAGGTCTTTATCCAGCTCTCCTCCGTTCTGTTGCTGGTGCCTGGCGGAAAATGGACTATGTGGTCGACTTCAAGTACGTGTAGCAGGTGCCGCGCATCCTCATTCATGGTCTCCATTTTCCCAATAAAGTCATACTCAATCTGGCACGGATGGCACAAGTGATACACCTGTCTCCAGTGCTCTCCAAAGGCGCTGCCATCATATTCCTGAAGGTCCAGAATGTACTGGATGAAGTCAGAGAAGGACGGCCGTATCCCAGCCTTGTGAGCTTGCTCTGCGCTGGCCGGTGGGAAGAGCTTGCTGTACCTCCTCATGATAGGGACAGCCAGGAACTTATAGAAGTAGCTGTTCTCCTTTTCAAACTTGTCCCGATAGGCAGAAATGAGCCTGACGAACGGATTCCTGACAAACAGAAACTTTTTATACTTCTGGATCTTCCACTTCATCACAGTCCGGCGTGCCCTGTTGAGATGTATGATGCTGTTGCCGTGAATGAGGTCTCTGGGGATGTCGGAGTGATTTCTGTAGGGAGTGCCGTTCACCATCAGACTCTCACTCAGGAAGATCATGATGCTTTTCCACTCTGTGCACGCCACCTTCGGAACGTAGCAGTAGATTATCCCGCGCCGGTCATCCACCATAAGGTTTGACAACTGATCATTTGGAATGTCATTGATGGTGGCCTTTTTCATGAAACGTAAGGTCCCATTGTGTCTGCACATGTCATGGATCAACTTCTTTCTGGCGTACTGTCTGCGCTGCAGGTCCTTCAACTTCAGCCTCTTGTGCCTTGTGGCCTCAACACCCTCCAAATCCTGATTCGGAGCCTCAGGTCCATCATATCTGGAGCAGCCGTGGTCATAGGTGGAGGATAACTTGTCTTCAGGCTGACTGGAACACCGTCGCAGATTGGTCCCATGCCCGGAGTTGAGAGACAACTTGTTTTCCTGGGCATCTAAATACCAATAATACACAAAGGCCAATGAGAAAGTTACCAGAAGTAAGGAAAGCTGTAAGAGTCTTGGCATGCTCATCGCTTCACCAGGTGCCGGGAATCTATGACCAGCAGAAGGGAGCCTCAGGGACATATAAGTTCACATGTAAGTAATATGTGGATTGCTCAATAGTGGCAGTCCTTCTCATGCTAACGTATGCACTGACCAAACTGGTTTTGAACATGATATCGGGCTGCTCTAAAAGATTAATGTCCCAACTGCACATCTATTGCGAATGTATTCCAATCTCCTCCTATGTCTCTTCCTTAGTCCCACCTACCTTCCACCTGTGTGTGCTTGGCTCCCCCATCATTTGCCAGGCGTTTCTAGTTCCATCTTTGCTATAAATGACTCACATCTTTCTTTCTTTGGGGTTTGGTGTTGTTTTGTGGCTATTTAGCTTTGTTTTTTTTACCTTTTAATGAACCTGTAAGAACCTAAAACTGGACCTTTACATCATGTGAAAGGTCTTTAGACCTTTAAAGAGGTTTATGATCCTATAGGGTAAAGTAGGGCTCCCAACTTTAGCACCCCCCTGCAACTTTGAAAGGGTTTGTTAATGAGCTGCTAAGTTGAACCAGGGGTGCTGGGAGTAGGGAAAGCATTAAAATGTACAGGCCAGGGTCCCTCCAGTACCAGGGCTTTGAAAGCTAGCTTTAGGGAACCAAAAATGTTCTCTCTATGGTGGGAATGCACAGTCCTGGTCCTGGAGATCTACCATCCTGCACACCTGGCTTAGATGCCCCTGAAGGCCTTTGTTAACTGGACCAGGTGAGGTAGATTAGGGTTGGAGCTAAATTCTGCAGTGTAAGTTTCTAGGACCACAACTGAGCGTCCCGGTTCTATGTCAGTGTTTCTCAACCCTGGTCCTGGAGGCACCCTGCCTTGCATATTTTTGTGGATTCCCTGTTTTACGACACCCCCTGCAACTCTGATAGAGCTTGTTACCACCTATTAAAACTGGCTGGTGAGATTTTTTACAAGACGTTCATGAGAAATTTAGAGTTTTGGCATTCAGCTAAATACACTTATTGTCAAAGAACAGTTTCACAAATAGTTGCACCCAGAAGGAATCAACCGACAGGAATGAATCTTGGTGGGTATGTTTGACATCGTGAGACATGTGAATGACTCAAGTTTCACATTCGGCCCCACATGTGACGTAAGCAAGGACTGGCCTTATCACTGTACCTGACTGATCCAACAGCCACGATTGCGGACATTCGGCAAGCAGAGATGCCCTCCATGAGTCATCCTGTTAGTGCTGAAAAGCTGCATGGGATGGATCACGGGACACCATTAGGAACCTCTACAACCCAAGATGTGGCATGTTGGATCAGCAAACATGGCGGCCCGACGCCATACTGAGAGACACTACTTCTGTATGTGTAGCTCAATAAATGTTGCTCATATCAGTCTAAATGTATCATCATTTATTGTTCCTGGTAACCTTTATCTTCCTTCCCAATAGCATTGCAATCCCACACTTCCTTCTGGGTACAGCTATTCTTTTGATGATGTGTATATAATGACAGATGTACTGACGTATATGATGGCTAAGTAGAGTGTAGTGCCATGACACCAGATGTTATAACACCTGCCATGACAGTTGTAATGGTAACATAATGTTCTTATATTGAAAGGTCAGCCATCCCAAGTGACCTCACAGATTTTGAGCACAGTCCTCACCCCTGTCCAGGTATTCTCTAACTGGGATCTGCTGCCGAGCCTAGCTAACTTACTTCTTCCACAGTCTCTGCTGCCGTCCCTTGCCACACTGCTTCTACTGCTTCTAAATGCTTTTTGTATTATTATTATTAAACAGCAGCACAGGAGAACCACTGCCCAGTGCTCCCACTGCAGCACAAGCCAGTAGTGTGAAGCCACAATATGTGGGTCTTAATTCATAAAGCGTGTTTTAATTTAAAGGTTTAACTTCAGGATCGTCTTAAAAAAGGAATAATATTTAAATAGAACTGTGAAATTCTAACACTACTGAATCATTAAGGCAAGCAAAATGGTTGTTGTGTTAAAGGAAACATGCTGCATGTAAAAAAATATATTTTAAATGTACCTAAAATGGTTTATTTGTTTCTTAAAGAGTTTTAAAAGAATCCTTCTGAAACAGTTCATGATGGATCACCCATGCTCTAGAACCTTGATCAAAGCCACGGTCAGGTCTTCATTCCGAAACATGTAATAAAGGTTTTCTCATTGATAAAACGTGGAGTGATCATAACTTGAGAAAGTCACCCTAGAGAAGGTTTCTTCTCTGTATAGGAATGGTCAAATTTTAAGGCAACCATCTGCACAGCTTTTTGACTCTTTGACTCTCAAACTGATTCAAACATACATTAGTTTTGTCATAGGTTCTCCTAACACACACGTGTGTAGTTCTCAGTTTTTGTTAATATTCCAAGGAAGAATAAAACGTTAATAGACCTACCAAACAGCTTTTCCTAGACAACACTGACATCAGAGAGAAAGACAGAGAAGACTTTAATTAGGTCTCCTGCTGCTCACATGTTTCTCCTGAGAACAAGACCTGAGGAATCTCACGTGGAGTTTTTGGTAGAGTTCTAGAGAGCCATATGCTGTCCTCAGATTTGCCAAGATAATAGTTCCCATGTTCATCCACAACTGAACTCTCCTTCCTGTATCTTATGCCTCCTTTATGTGTAATGCTACTTCTCCTGAAATTTCAGGGGAATCACCATCAAGAGCAATTTTAAACAATACGCGTTCCTCTGGGCAGGAGCGCCACACTGGAGCCACAGAGTTGATTCAGTTTCAGTGTCCAGGAGAGCATGACAAGGTAAATTTACTCACACACACTTGATTAGTTCAAACTGGGGTCTCGCAGTAAAACAACCATTAAAATACAATGAAGTATTCAGACCTTATTCAGATATTCAGACAAAGTTATGATCTATTTATTTTTTAAATCCAATACCAAATATGTAAATAATTATCATTTATAGAGGACTTTCAATTGGGAGGTGCCAATCATAAACCTCATAGAAGCCTCTAAATTTATACTTCTGAAGAAATTAACCATTTTTGGATTTTATTCAATGTTTGTAAAAATAACTTTTTAGATTAGATTTAGATTTATTAGCTATAATTTTTAAATGTAATAAAAAAAATACTGTTTCACATTTTCATGTCACTACCGAAACACAACAAGTTTTAGTCCATAGGTGGGGCCTTATTTTAGTAACACCCATAAATATTTTAGAGCAGGAAGTGAGACTCCATCCCATTCTCTCATGGCCACATGGTGAGCTGTTAGATTCCTGTGTTTTGAAGTAAATGTGTCTCAAAATCTGAAAATCAGTGTGTAACATGAGGATTGTCACTACTGAAACACATATTTACTGCAATTATGTCCAATTGCATTTTTTTGCATTGAATGAATGTGATTATTTTTCCATGTGTGCATCTGTTCAAATCTCTTTGCTAGTGAAGTACTGACTAGCATTTTTGAGTTCTGTTCATAATGAGCTAAATTTCTCACTTCTGTAACAGGCACTACCAAAGCATTTGGAATAGTCTAAGTACTGTTATGAACTGACTTAAACTTAGACTAAAATCTTAGTTATGAAACATTCCATTTTGTCATTCCATAGGGTCACTCAAATCTAAAGAATACTTTAATACTTTTATTAAATATAATAATTAATGTTTAGAAGAATTAGTTTCAGTAGAATGGTTCACATATGTTGTGGAAAAAATATTACACCAAAAAAACTTATTTTTAATTTACCACATTAAAACACCACAATGCTTTGCAAAATTACAGTAAAATACTGGCAGCAGAGTTTCATCTTTCCCACTGGCTTCTGGCGTCTTCTATTTGCATATTGTCTTTGTGTTGACTTCCGCTCTCTTTTTAATATGCCAAAGTTAATGGTTGAGCCACACTGATATGCAAATACAGCTGTAACCTGGCAAAAGTGAACTTTGGGAGTTTGAGGATTGTAAAAATCCATCTGCTATCAAAAGTTGTAGAAATCCACCTACACCTAATTAAAGGCATAAAAAAATTAAATGTTTTAGCCCTGGCTCATAAAAAACACTAAAATGATGTGTTTTATCTGCTACACTTTTAGTACTATCACTTTACTGAAGTTAATAATTTAGTAGTATTAATTCAATAATTTAATTCAATAATTCAATAACATTTTCTGTAAATGTATTGTTTGCTTTTTGAAAATTAGGATATTTCACTTTTTCGACATTTTCCTTTGGCCAATTTTTGTTTTGTTTTTTTAATGATTTTTTTAAACAGTGTTGGTCTTAAACACTATTCATACTTATGTTCTCACTATCCACACTGTATGTTTGTTCAGGCTCAAGACACACCTGAGGTTGATTGGGAGGATGTGAACAATGTCTCCATCTAGAGGATCAACATGTACTGTGATTTTATAAGAGTCTTACATAATGCCTGTAAAGTGACAGAGAAGCCCACAAGCCATGTCACCCAGCAGGTGTCTCCTGTAAGAAGCATGTTAATTAGTACTTTCGGGGTTCTTTCTTTCAGAACCTGGGAAACTAACACTCTAAAGAGCATTTTACAGCCACAGGATGGCACCTACCATCACAACCAGGAAACATTGTAACTGTATTAGCTTTTATCACATGATAAAAGTCTTTTTAGATATCTCGATTTATCATGAGACCTGGGACAGCATAGCAACGGACCTGCAACATCTTAGCAATCACCCAGAATACCATAGCTACAGTCTAGAACCACTTTAGCAACAACCCAGAATACTTTGGCACTGGCCTAGCAACACTTTAGCAACCACCTGGAATACTTTGGCACTGGCCTAGAAACAATTTAGCAACAGCCTGGAATACCATAGCACTGGCCTAGCAACAATTTAGCAATAACCCGGAATAACATAGCACTGGCCTAGCAACAATTTAGCAACAGCCCGGAATACCACAGCACTGGCCTAGCAACAGTTTAACAGCAACCCAGAATACCATAGCACTGGCCTAGCAACACTTTAGCAATAACGCAAAATACCATGGCATGGGCCTAGCAACAATTTAGCAACAGCCTGGAATACCATAGCACTGGCCTAGCAACAGTTTAACAACAACCCAGAATACCATGGCATTGGCCTAGCAACACTTCAGCACTTCTGGAAATGCTCTTTCCTAGTTTGGTGGGTTTTCTACACATTAACTGAGATCTTGCATATCTACTCAATAGTTTCTCTCCTTCCTCTAAACTCTTGGGAAAATCAGGGAGATGTTCAGACTTACAAATCGGCTGAAGCAGTTTTAAAGGTATCCCAGGTATACTTACAGCCTGGAGGCAATGAAGAACGAATTAGGTGAACCAGTTCTTGCTACAGCGCCACCCTGAGGCAGACCAGTAGTTGCAGCTGTAGTTAGTCTAGAATACCAGACCTAACACAGAGACTGACAGGACTGACAGAGGAGATCTGATGGAGGTTAGTGATGGACGAAGAAGGTGAGGGAGAGAAAGAAGCTGAAGGAGACTGACAGGGCTGAAGGAGCAGATCTGATGGAGGTTAGTGATGGACGTAGAAGGTAAGGGAGAGAAAGCAGCTGAAGGAGACTGACAGGACTGGAGGAGTAGATCTGATGGAAGTTTGTGATGGAGGTTAGTGATGGAGGTTAGTGAGGTAAGAGCTGCGGTGTAGAAGATTTCCACCAGGGGGTGCCAGTGGCCTGCTCTCTACCAGAGCTTAACTGCTCCATCTGGATATAAGCCAATTGAGATGCCACAACTAGTATTGTAGTCAAGACTGAGACCAGATTGCAATTAATTTTACATTCATTATCTTTTATTATACATGATATACACCAACCTCCATGTATCTACGCTCATTGTACATTGTATCAGCCACGTACCAAATAGGTGCACTTTGTAGTTCTACAATTACAGACTGTAGTCTATATGTTTCTATGCATCCTTTGTTACCCTGTGTTACCACCCTTTGTGTTGGTGCCCTGTCTGGCCTGTGGGCACAGTGTGGGTTTGAGCAGGGTGCCACCTTGACTGGGTCACATGGGAAAGAGGATGTAAGGTTCCTTTTTCCTGTGTTGCTCTCTCTGTTTTTGGCTCGGCCCCTCTCCTCTACTTCAGGGGTTCACTGAGGTGAGTCTGTCTTTTCTAGCCTTGTTACTGGTAGTGTTGTAATCAGAGAACGTTCATCTCTTCCAGTTCCTTTTGTACAGTGTATTTTATGGAATGACTGGACAAAAGGTGTGGGGAGGGGCTAATATGGTAACTCCATCGTTAACCCTGAGCCCATCGTGACTGAAGGTCAAGAAGAGTGTGCTCCAAAAATGTCCTGATGTATTTCCTTCCTGTGATATCACATAAATGAAGCAAAGTAAAGCTGTAGATCTAGATAAGGTGCATTTAGCAGACACTTTCCCTGCCACTGATGAGACCTTGGAAAAGGTGACTTTGTCCAGTGTTTTGGAGACAGAGGAGGGATATGGTGCTCTTGCTCCTATACTAGAGAGTACTAAAGATGGTAGTAATGGGAGTTTGCTGGAAACACCCCTATACATGAGGACTGTGAGCTTAAGGGTGAAGATAAGCCAACTTCTTAGTCTACTTTATTGAATCTCGTGATGACATAAAGTCAATGGACAACAAGCTAATTGTTCCTTACAGGAATTGTTTTTGTGTGCAGTTCCTGTCGCCCAGTACTTCCTACAAAACAGTTTGCTGTGTAGAAAATGGTTATTCGAGATGACTTTACACAGGTGGTAGTTCCCATGAAATATAAGGAGATGGTAATGAAACCATTTACTAAAACATGGGACAATAAAAAGATACGTAACCGGATAATTAGACATTTAATTTGGCCTAATATAAAAAGGGATGCTGCTACCTACATTAAAACATGTTACACTATATTGCCAAAAGTATTCACTCGTCTGCCTTCACATGCATATGAACTTGAGTGACAGCCCATTCTTAATCCATAGGGTTTAATGTGATGTCGGCCCACCCTTTGCACCTATAATAGCTTCAACTCTTGTGGGAAGGCTTTCCACAAGATTTAGGAATGTGTTCATGTGAATGTTTGACCATTCTTCCAGAAGGACATTTGTGAGGTCAGACACTGATATTGGACGAGAAGGCCTGGCTCGCAGTCTCCGCTCTAATTCATCCCAAAGGTGTTCTATCGGGTTGAGGTCAGGACTCTGTGCACGCCAATCAAGTTCTTCCACACCAAACTCGCTCATCCATGTCTTTATGGACCTTGCTTTGTGCACTGGTGTGCAGTCATGTTGGAACAGGAAGGGGCCATCCTCAAACTGTTCCCTCAAAGTTGGGAGCATGAAATTGTCCAGAATCTCTTGGTCTGCTGAAGCATTAAGAGTTCCTTTCACTGGAGCTAAGGGGCCGAGCCCAACTCCTGAAAAACAACCCCACAGCATAATCCCCCCTCCACCAAACTTTACACTTGGCATTTGCAGTCAGACAAGTACCGTTCTCCTGGCAACCACCAAACGCAGACTCATCCATCGGATTGCCAGATGGAGAAGCGTGATTGGTCACCCCAGAGAACACGTCTCCGCTGCTCTAGAGTCCAGTGGCTCTAGAGTCCAGCGTGCTTTACACCACTGCATTCGACACTTTGCACAGTTAAAGGGCACAGTTAACTGTGGACACAGTTATCTGATCAGGAAACCAGCTTTATGTCCAAACAATTTCTGAAATCCTTAAAACAGTGTAGAGTAAAACATCATTACTATAGTGCTTAGCATCCACAGAGCCAAGGTCTTCTCGAACACTTCCATGCAACCTTAAATTCTCTTCTTCGTTTTTATTGTGTTGAGTGTGAAAGTGATTGGGAGGAGGATCTTCCTTGGCTTGACCTCAAACACAGTTGATCCTCCATTAAAAAGAAGTCCTGCATTTACAAAAGAGGCAAGTAAAACGAGCCAATTCCAGAATCCTAGACTGTCATGTAACAGTCCTAACTCCACTCAAAATGACGTCACGGAAATGTACATACACCAGCTCACATTCCGGCACTGATAAGATCATTTATTACCAACATAGACGCTGATGTGGCAATATAGGCCGATTTAAAACCAGTCTGAGTTTCACTTTCAGTTTCAGTTTGAAGTGAAATTATTGTCACCAATAATTGTTTTAGTTGACTTAAACAGACCTGAGATTCTGGAGGCTCTGACTAAAAATATCAGAGTGAAACTTGAATCGTTTGCTCATGATGTCCAACCTACCCACCAAGTTTCATTCCTGTCAGCTGATTCTTCTGGGTGCAGTAATTTTTTTCAGTGACGAGTGCATTATCTGACTTATTCCTGGTTCATACTACAGGACTTTAAAAATGTGAGAGACCCTCCACACACAGTGAAAAATGTCTCAGATTTCTTTGTCCTTGTCCCCAGATCAGAAACTCCACACAGAATGAAACACCACACACTTTGAGATTATGTACACGAATGACTGATTCTCAGTACCTTACAGGAGTTTACTGCAAACTGCCATGTTGCGGGATTTCTCTCAAACTATCAATACAGAGATCCATGCGATTGCCAGCAAGTGTACTCTCCAAGTGATACAGTTAGTTCCTGATTTAACTTCTTCCTTACACAAGAACATGTTTAATTTGCCTTGGTTCTCGTTGGTCCATTCAGCTTGACTCGGCTTTCATCCCACAGGATATTGAATCAAAATATTGAACGTATTTTTGATTCACATTTGGGGTGGCCTCAAGTAGACTAGGAGTAGATCAGAGAAGGAAAGATTGGATCATCGACACACTACACCACAGGACAATCGGGGAAGATCATTGTTTAAGCTCACCCTGATATCAGGAGAGCTCAAAATCAGCCCATTTATTCTGCAGTGTGAGCCAGGGATACCTGAACAATCAGAGGAGCTTGTTGCAGTTTTGATGGCGGTTTCTTACAATTCTTGTAAGGTTCGGGCCAATGTATGATGCGTGCAGATGAGGCTAAATGGGTTAGTTACAAAATCACAATCCAAGTCAGAAACATATGGAAGCTGATTTCCAGCAACGAAAAAAAGGCCATATAGTAAGTCAAACTGATGAGATGCTAAGTCATAATTATGAGATGCTAAGTCATAGTTATGAGATAGTAAGTCATAATTATTCGATGCTAATTCATAATTATGACATAGTAAGTCATAACTATGGGAGAGTGAGTCATAATTATGAGATGCTGTATGGCTTTTTTTTCAGATACAATACTTTGCAAAGAGCTGAACAAAACAAACATCTTAAATATGAAACATAACCATCAGTAATCTGGTGATGCCACTAGAAGTAACCATCAGTAATCTGGGTGAGGCCGATCCGGGATAGGTTGCTGGCTGCATGCTGGAGGTCACATGCCTGGGAAATATCCTGGGATGTCCCGGGAAATGGAGTCTCCAGGAGCTAGGCTCTGTATTGAGCCAGAGGGATGTGTGACACTTCTTATGCAGCACTACTTTTGGCTATCTATTGTTATAAGAGTAAAAAAAAACAACATTACCAAATTAGATTAAAAAAAAAAACCAAAAAAACTTTTAATTATTTTTGCAGTTTTGTCACTGCTTACTTGTGTCCCCTGTGATTCTTTTGCACACCCGCAGTTTCAGTAGCATTCAAAACATAATGGATAATTATGGATTTCATTAATATTGCCATTTTTAAAATATTTAGCTTGATATCCTTTTCTATGATTTAATAGAACGAGGCATACCCAACAACACCCATTTTCACCTTTCAAAAGAGCTCCTAAAAGAAACCCTGTTAATGCTTCCCTGTTAGCTTGGCGCTAACTGCTATTAACATAATCATAGCAGATAAGCAGATAAGTCTACTTATGAAGTTACTTTGTATGTAGTGAAAATGAATCCCTGGTGCATGCTTAAGGTAAACTCACAGCAAAAATATTTGAAGTTATTATCAGAGTGGAACTATCAGTTTGAAATAGAATTCACATATTCTAATAAAACTAAACTGCAGGTACATTAAGCAGGTACATAAAACTAAACTGCAGGTACATTATGATAATCTCAAAGAGCAGATCTCCGCTTACAATAACACTATGACAATATCCAGATGGTATATAGCCCGGCCGAGTTATCCTAATGTTTCATAAATGTAAACATATATTATGGGTGCCTTATCTTCCAAAAACCCGCCCAGAGCCTGCAAATCATTTTCAAAATAAAATGGTCCTGATAAGACAGAGCATAGTTCAGCAAGCTGGAACAAGTTCCAATATCCTTCCTGATAAGCCAACTGTAATATCTTTAACTGTAAAATCTTACAACTGTAATAAACACATTAAAGTTCATCCACATGTGATCCTGATCCTGTTCCTGCTTCATTTCTTAAGATGGTGTCTGGCTGTGTTCAAAGTGAAGTCTTAACTGTTGTAAACTCTTCTCTGTCTACAGGTGTTTCTCCACATGCTTGTAAGACTGCCTTGGTGAAGCCTTTATTAAAAAAGGTGAAAATGGATCCAACCATACTAAATCATTTTAGATCTAGCAAGATCTTAGAAATGTTATTTTCAAACAATCTTCTTGGATCTTAGTGCAGCTTTAGATGCTGTTAATCACAAGATTCTAATCCACTGCCTTGAATACTGGGTCAGCCTCTCATTGAATTCATAATTAATGAATAAACAGTTCATAGTTTCACTGGGAAATAACTCATCAAAACATTTTCACACACTGGTGTTCACTGGGGAGAGGAAACATGGAAACATGAAGATGTTAGGGATGTGCATCTCCATCACTGAGTCTAATGCCATGCCAACAGTCAGTAAAGATACATATGAAGCAACTACTATACGATTCACTCGTTCAACACCATTTGATTCAACACAGTGCGATTCAACACGATTCAGTATGATGCGATGCAAAAGAACATGATGGTATGTAATTTAATATAGTACATATAGTTTGCTTTTAATTCTTTGATTCTTTTGAAGTGGTATTTTACTTTACGTATTTGTTTCTTACTAGTACTGCAACTCAGTAAGCGTCTCAGTCAGTATCAGGCTTTTTCACAAGTCCCTGGCAAAAAAAAAAGGTCAGATAAAAGATAGAATAAGACCTATAAGATTCTGTCCATAACACTAAGGCTGGATATCTTTACTAATAAATAAGGCAATGGGGTCAGTTATTGACTTAGAATGAGCAAAGCTGTTAGTCAGCAGGCTTACCAGTCTTCTTGCTAGGGGTTCCTGATGGGGCTAGAGCTGAATCCGAGTAGGAGGGACCGACAGACGCCTTTGCGTTCAAACAATGTCACTGCGTGCTGCCTGTGTACTTTATAGCAGTAGAATTTGCCTTCTCAAACTGTCACCCAGACATACCTCCCGTTTATGTGAGACTTGGCTGAGAGGCTTGATGAGAATGGGCCATTTACAGCACTGGAGATGAGAGTGCATGCTTAATGAGCAGGATTCTATCTAAATGTAAAACTACTGGTCATAAACCATTGACCACATTTCTGAATAATAAAGGAGTAAGAGGAAGTGAGGTCACAGTTTATTAACATTACACTGCAGATATTGTCACGAAGCAGCTTCACAAAGAATCAGAATAATGAGAAACCAACCTGAAAGTCTGAGTGAAACTCCACTGAGAACCAGTGACTGTTGATAGAAGTGTGTCACAGTGAACAACCTTGAATAACTACTGTTACAAGCCTGCAATGATGATCTATTAGTAAGAATATGAAAAGAGCTATAGAAGAGCTAGAGGAAGAAATGTCTGACTAGTTTGTGAAGCAAGAGAAGGAAATGTCTGTGATTAAATAAGCAGGATCTTTGGGAGGGCCAGTGGCATGAAGACGTACCTTCCATATAGCATAGGACAACAACATCAAGCTGCATGGTGGGTAAACTGGTCAGAAATGCAGGCAAGCAGTGGGCACCCAGTCAAGGCAGATGAAGCAACAGCAATAAGACAGGACAGTTGTTCTGCCTCAGACCACACAGGATGGGCAGTTGTTCAGCTCAAACAAAGAAACACACTGACAGGGAACACAGGTGATATGGCCACCATTCATGTTCAAAATTGCATCCCAACTTGAGAACAAAGCATCCATTGTCACCATCTTTATTGAAAGCACCGGGCCCAGGGGGGTGGCAATTTAAAAAAAACTGATGGATCTCCCCGCCATTTCAGGACAGCTAAGTACTCTGAAATGCTGAAATCCTGACATCATGATGGGAGTGAGGCATGGACCTAAGCACAGAGCTTAAACCAGCACTGAAAATCTCTCATGGAGCCTGTAAGCCTTTAAATGCAGTCGATGGGACCCAGGGGTGGACTGCACATGCACCCCAGGCTTCGGCACAGGTGAGGAGAGGGGGGTTGCCCACAGAGTGGAAATGATATGGGTGGTCAAGCAGGCTCCTAGAAGGAAGGCAGGGGTTTCAATGAAGCTGGCTTACACAGTTTATGGATGACATGTGTGCTAAGGAGTCACGACTTCAGATTTTTAGACGTTGACAGTTATGTGATGAAAATCAAGTTGGCATTAATTAATCACTGATGATGTCATTAATGAAAACAACAGGCTAGGGAAATTCTATGCAGCAAAGGGCTTTAAAAATCTGAAGCCAGAGGTCAGTAGAGTATTAGGAGCCCTGAATAGCATTGCCAGCCTTTAGGGAACTGGAGATAAAGTCCCTGGACTGTCACAAATTTATGCCTGAGTTAGGGACAATAATTCAGTAGGGTTAAGGTAAGCACACACTCTGAAGAACATGATCAGGCAAAACAGTAAGGTGCGAAAATGAAGGTATGAATGTAGGTTATGAAAGGGTTAACAATGCCACCAACTGAAGAGCTGATCTCCACCCCCGTCTACTCTTCAGAGCTTTGCACTTTGATAACTCTCACACTTCTCGTCTCCCCCTCTCTCTGACTGAAATGAAGAAGCTGAGGTATTACTTCGTTGGTTTAACCCTGGCGGGCATTTGTCTGATGTTTTATGTGAACAGATACTGGACAGATGGAATAAATGCAGAAGTGTTTTTCAGATTTCCATCTAAAACCTCTTTGTTCAAGCCAGATCATGGATATTCTGAACCACATTCGGAAAACGGCAGCTACTACAACCTGGTCATGCAAGGATTTGCAACCTCCGATGAGGAGACAGATGAAGAGGATGAACTGTTTGAGGACCCAGAACTGGAGAACAGGAGATGTGAGTGGAAGATCCACTCAAGCCCGATTCCTCTGGAGCTCAAACACAGACAGTACGCCCGGAAGAAGCTCGTTCACGACCTGTGTGACAGTAATGGCACACTAGGCTTCAAAGGGAAATGGCAGACATTTGATGACATCCCTAATGGGGAACTAAGAAACTTGCTTGTAGATAACCGGCATGGAATAATCTATTGCTACGTCCCAAAAGTCGCCTGCACCCAGTGGAAGCGGATCATGATCGTTCTAAGTGAGAGCATAAAGGTGAATGGCGTGCCTTACAGACACCCTTTGGATATCCCTGTGGAGCAAGCTCACAGAAACACCATCCAGTACCTTTACAAATACGACAGGACGGTGATGAAGCAGAAACTTCAACAGTACAAGAAGTTCATGTTTGTCAGAGAACCTTTAGTTAGACTGATTTCAGCCTACAGATAAGTTTCAACGCGGCGAGGAGTATTTTTACAAGCACTACGGCATTCCCATGTTGAAGAGATATGGCGGAATCCCTAATCCCCCAGAATCTTTAAAGGCTGCAAAAGCCGCTGGGATCATTCCAACCTTCTCCAGCTTCATTCAGTACATACTGAGCATACCAGCAGAGAAATATGAATGGCTGGATGAGCACTGGAGACAAATGATTCATTTGTGCCATCCATGCCAGATTGATTACGACTTTATAGGGAAGATGGAGACCATGGAAGAAGATGCGGCTCACCTGCTGCGAATGCTCCACGTCGATAACATTGTGCAGTTGCCTAAAAGTGGAAACAAAACAGATAAAAACTGGACAAAGACCTGGTATCCCAACCTCCCCATTCAATGGAGGAGAAAACTGTACAAACTGTATGAGAAGGACTACAAATTATTTGGATACCAAGTTCCTGAAGATCTTCTACATGCATAAATCATTTGGTCACATTGGAACTGGGTGGGGTGTTTTAATAATATTCTTACATTATCACTAATTTTCATTTTGTGGTGTAGCAGTTACTGTTAATGAGGGCGAATGCACGAATTTCTGAAACTCCAGGCTTATTATTTTATTAACACCAAGACTTTGAAATGTTCAGTAACAACTATGAAATTAATTTGTAAGGCACACTCTTAAAGATGATGGTCCTTCCAGGGTTCTTTAATGAAGATAGTCAAACTATTTTGAACCATGAGCTCTTTATATACACTCATTGCTGAAAAAAGGGTTGCACAAGGAAAGGATCAACCAACAGGAATGAAACTTGGTGGGTAGATTTGACTATGTGCGACATGTGAATGATTCAAGTTTGACTGTGCATGTGATGTAAGCAAGGACGGGCCTTATTGATGTACCAGCCTGAACCAACAGCCACGATTGCAGACATTCAGCAAGCAGTAATGTCCTCCATGAGTCATCCTGTTAGTGCCAGCACCATTGGCAGACAGCTGCACGCTGTAGAACTACATACACGCAGACCGTTGCAACGACTGTCCTTAACACCACATCAACATCACCAAAGGCTGCAGTGGTGTCGTGCCAGACTGTCATGGAGTGACTCACAATGCCAGCGGGTCATCTTCAGTCATCAGAGTCCCGCTTTTGTCTTGGTGGAGACGAGCTCTGAACAAATCTGTGTGAGTAGGCACCGTGGTCAGCACCAAGATGAACGGTTTGTTGTTATACGTCACATGGACCATGAGTGGACCTAATAAAGTGACGATAGAGTGTATATAGATTTGGTTATAGTGTATTTTGTGCATCTCACATTGTAGAACATACTTTTACTTTCAGTGCTGGGGTTCTGTAAAACTGACTTGGCTTCTATATTCCTTAGTTAATAAACAGTGTTATATCCAATGTAGCAGAACATTATTACTGCTAAACAATGAACACTGAGATCAAAGTTCACAAATATAGCAAAACAATGATTTATGGCAGCCATATTGTTGGACCCAACACATGTAGGCGCTTGCCTATCAAACTCTGAGCCTGTAGCTCTTTTTCATTTTGGCCCGTAGTTTTGCATTTGCCCGTGAATCAATGCAGAACTGAAAAGCTGAATCTAAACGCCACATATAAAAGCACATATGAAATTACTGGCCATATTTCACAACAGGTAACTCAATAAAAGCTTGTTCTGGCTACTATACATGCACCTCAACAGCGAGGGGGAAATTTCACCACTGGCTTTACCAGCAAGTCACTTGGCTGCCTTACCAAATACACTTTCTGATACTTTCTGAGGGTTCAGTGATGTTCAGTGTACAATGATTTTTCAATGTTGACCATAAATCAAACTTCTGACCATAATTTGAGACTGGATTAATGAATCACCTTGGTAACCAAATTAAATCAATGACGTTTTCAACACTTGCGTATGGTTAGGATCCTACTAAATACCAATTCTGGGTAAGCAGCAAATGTCATCACCACTTAATGGAACAACTAAAGAACTTGCATTTCAAGCATTTACGGCAGGGTCTGACCCTTGGAGCAGGGTTAAAGGTCAAATACCTGTAGGCAATAATCGGTTAGTAGAGCTGACCATCCGGTAAAACAACACAACCCTCATACACATACACTCTTATACACAAACACTGACATCCGACAGAGTGGTCATTTCTGGGTGTTTTTTCCCACTACAGTCACCATTCTTAAAGTCCTTACAGGATAGGCTGTCCACCTTGGGCAGCCATTTCAGGACCAGACTCCTATCCATGTGTTGTTCTGACAGGTTAGCCGGAGTGGTCAGGGTTTCCATTTCTGCCACTTAATTGGCTTCCACTTCGCTGTGGGACGTGTGTTTGTGGCTATTATCCTTTAAAATTGAATGAGGAACATTGTAGTGTCTTGTCTAATGCCCAAATATGTGTGCTCCATAGAACTAGCATCAAGTAGAGTTTTGCTGAGTCCTCACAAACCTAATAAACAAGCCTTCTCACAGCTCAGGAGACGTAATGACACTGTGACGTCAAATGGGTTTTTTGTTTTTTGTTATGTAATGCGGAAAGAGTTCTCCAGGACGTACACTTATCATCAAAAGAATAGCTGCACCCAGAAGGAGGTGTGGGATTGCACAATGAAGAAGCATTTCACAGAGATCTTTCATTGTTCGGTTTCATGCACAAATATATGTGTACTGTACACTGAAAATGAAAGAAGCAGGAACAGCCTAAAAAGGTCTTTAAGAACTTTCCAGCTTCATCAGTGTTGGTTTTACGGAGCTGAATGAACATGATGAACATGATGAACCACAAACAAGGAAACCTCTAGTTTTCTCACAACGCTGGTCCCAAGAATGCACCGTGACATGAGGTTGGTTTTTGGTGGTTGTGGTTTTGTCAGCTCTTCTGAATGGATGTTAAGATGGGTTCGAGTAAAGACTCCCGCAGAGTTCATATGTCTGTAGTAGGATTTTTGACAGGTTTCAGCTAGTCTCCCAGGCAGCCACTGAGTCTTGAATATTGCAGAAGGATTTTATGTGCAGCGATATCATGCAAAAACACGCATCCTTTATTTAAATGTAGCTAGTGGAGGCCCTTTAACAGCCTGGATGTCTGTGTGACCCTGAGGTGACTAACACAGATCTAAAACAATAGCAGGTTTTATTTACAATGAGCAGGTAAGAACTCCAGAGTTGGCTGTAAACCAGAACACAGTGATCCAAACAGTCATAACTGATAAGGGAAAAAAGACAGAGCCGAAACCCAAAGAACGAGCAAGAGTCAAAAGCCAGAGCAAACAAACCAACAAGCAACCAAGTACAAAGGGAAAAACCAGAAACAGGAAAACCAAAACATCCAAAGGTCATTTACGTTAGACTGACAAAGTAACAGGCGTAAACACTCAGTGTGCAACAATAAATCGGCAAAGCTCTCAGAGAGACAGACGGAAATAAGTAAGGAAAACTGTGATGTTTTGCTGGGAATGTTGAGCTTCAAAGAGTGTGTCACAGAACTTTCAGGGGTGTTTTTTCCGGAAATGATGTCATCAATAAAGCCTCATTTTGGGATTGCTTTGAGAACGAGTTCAGTTTTGTTGGGTTCATCTCACCTGACCATTCAAACACAAAGGTACGCCCATTTAAAGGATGACTGATGAAGCTCTAATCTTTTTGGGTCATATCTCCTGCACCGTATGTCATAAAGACATATTTCTGTTTTCTGCTGATTAGTCCTCCTAGCCCACAAAAAGAGTGAGATTTCACTGAAAGTATGTTTGAGCATCTGCTTTACTGTAATGGACAGCATAATGGTTGCAGTGTCTGGATGTATTATGTATGTGTGGAGTCATTGTGTATATTGTGGACTGTCAGTCAGTTATGTGTATATTGGTACAGTACTGGAGAGACACAAACTGCTGAAACCAAATTCCTTGTGTGTGCCAACATACTTGGCCAATAAACCTGATTCTGATTCTGATTCTGATAGGTTGCTACAGTAAAAGACAAAGGTACACAATACCTTTAAAATGTACACAGTTCTGTCAGAATGGTATGAACAATACTGCCTCTACCCAAACACTGGAATGGTAGAATGGTATGTCAGAATGGTATGAACACCTAAGCAAACCATGCCCTGTGAGCCATTGCTCTGCATGTGCGGCTATAACAGGGTCCTTTCTGTGTGGAGTTAAACAGCAGTAAATTGTGAACAGCCTTTTAGACATCATAAACTACTTTACTGGAAACATATAAACCTAAGAGGTGGCAGAATGAACTGTAATCAGTCTCAGAGCTTTCTCATGTATCATCTCTCCTGTTCTCTTTAGTTTTGTCTGCTAGGATTATTTCCAGTGATGTTATCCGGTTGAGCACAGTCTTCTGATGTAATTGTTAAAACCAGTTTATCCCATGGNCAACAGCACAGTGATGAAGCAGAAACTTCAACAGTACAAGAAGTTCATGTTTGTCAGAGAACCTTTTGTTAGACTGATTTCAGCCTACAGAAATAAGTTTCAAAAAGACAATCAGGATTTTTACAAGCACTACGGCATTCCCATGTTGAAGAGATTCGGCAAGATCCCTAATCCACCAAAATCTGTAAAGGAAGCACACGCTGCAGGCATGGGTCCATCTTTTTCTAACTTCATTCAGTACATACTGAGTATACCAGCAGAGCACTATGAACTGCTGGATGAGCACTGGAGACAGATGATTCATTTGTGCCATCCATGCCAGATTGATTACGACTTTATAGGGAAGATGGAGACCATGGAAGAAGATGCGGCTCACCTGCTGCGAATGCTCCACGTTGATAATGTTGTGCAGTTCCCAAAGAGCAAAAACAGAACAGATGACAACTGGACAAAGACCTGGTATCCCAACCTCCCCATTGAATGGAGGAGAAAACTGTACAAACTGTATGAGATGGACTACAAATTATTTGGATACCAAGTTCCTGAAGATCTTCTACGTGCGTAAATCATTTGGTCAAACATTATACACTTGTGTGCAACCAATCTGGTTTTATATCATCGAAACTCTGACTTCACGTGTTTGAACAGCAAATCCAAACATTGGAACTGTAGCACATGTGCTTGGTAAGGGGAGTTCTGCCTCTACGTGACCGCATAGTTAAGCTAAACAAAATGTCTTAAACCCTTATTGACACAGGGGTTTATATCTGCTGAATAGCTCAAATTGCTTACTTAAAGATATCTTTGTATATGTTTGTTTGCCATCCCAAATAGACTGTGTCCTGTTTGCCATCCCATATAGACTGTGTCCTGTTTGCTATTCCAAACTACGCCCTGTTGGACGTAAGCTACACTTAACTGTACCGTGTCATTCACCGTCAGAATGCTTTCTCATCATCTTTCTGTTTTGTTTATGGCTATACCACTCTGTACCAACCAAAATATGGAAAATATGGAAAATTATTGTGTGATTATACTTTGTTACTATGCTGAAGTAATATTTTGGATGTTTTGTGCTTCACTTGAGTAATCTGAAAATTATGAATGTTATACTTCCTACAGAAAGAAAAAACCTTTTTACTGCTTCTAGATTTCCATCCAGACATTCAGAACACTTGTTACAGATCTCAAATGTCAAATGTTAATGATTTCTCTTTTCTAGTCAGTGGAGTACCGGCCCTTCTGTACATATTGCTTTTATGAAACGTCTATTAAAACTGTCCTCAACTGTACACCGATGAGCCAAAACATTTATGACCCCCTGCTTATAATGCTTTTAGGCCTCTGCGTGCCTCCAAAACAGCTTCAACCCTCTGAGCAGGGACTCTGCGAGACCTCTGAAAGTGTTCAATCAGATCTGTCACCAAGATGTTAGCAACAGATCATTGTAAGCTGTGAGGTGAAGCTGCTGTGGTTCAACCACACTGTTTCAGCACCATACAGATACTCAGTCGGATTTAGATCTGGGGAATCCTGGAGGCTAGTGAAGCTTGAGCTTCTTGTGCGCAGCAATAAAAGAGGCCAAAGAGGCCAGAGGGGAATATCATCACCATGCCTGGGTATACCCGCTCCACGACCAGTTTTTAGGTAGGTGGCACATATGAAACTGAAAACTGAGTTCCTTCAGGAGAAAAATATGACCATCAAATAAACAGCACTTAAAGCTTTCGTCTTGGCGAGAGAGGAGGAAAGCAAGCTGCACCCTTACTTCAAAAAAACAAACAAACAAAAAAAAATACTTCGGTTCATATTATTTCCGCCTTTTGAGGCAATCACTGCAGGAGCAAACTGCCCCAGCTGTCTCAGGTTTGAAGGGTGCCTTCCTCAGATTGCATGTTTCAGCTCCTTCTACAGATGTTCAATAGGACTCAGGATCAGGGCTCATAGAAGGCAGCTTCAGAATAGTCCAGTGCTTCGCTCTTAGCCATTCTTGGATGTTTTTAGCTGTGTGCTTTGGGTCTTTATCCTGTTGGAGGACCCATGACCTGCGACTGAGACCAAGCTTTTCAAAGGTACAATTTTCTTTTCTTGGTATACATACAGCTGACGTGACTTGCTAAAAAGCTCCAGTTCTGTCTCGTCTATTCAAAGGACATTATTGCAGAAGCGTTGTGGCTTGTCAATACGCATTTTGGCAAATTCTAGTCTCTTTGGAAGTTGTTCTGGGATTTTTGGTTCCCATTCGTATTTTCCGTCTCTTCAATTTGTCATCAATGTCCCTCTTGCGGCTGTGTCCAGGGAGGTCGGCTGCAGTCCCATAGACCTTAAACCTCCTGAATAATATGTGCTACTGTAGTAACAGGAACATCAAGCTGCTTGGGGAAGGCCTTCTAGCCTTTACCTTTAACATGTTCTTTCTGATCTCCTGAGACGACTCTCTGCTTAGCTTTCTGTGCTCCATGTTCAGTGTGGTACACACCATGATACCAAACAGCACAGTGGCTACTCTTCACCCTTTAAACTGACTGAGTACAAGTTTGAAGACACCTGCGATGCTAATTACAGGACACACCTTAGTTTAACATGTCCCTATGCTCAAATTATTTTCAGTCTTTTCTAGGGCTACCATCATGTTAGTCCAGACCAGTGTCATTCGTTTGATGTTTCTGCTGAACCACAATTCAAAAGCAAAGTCTGATTTTCATTAGTTGATTTTCAGTACACTTTTATTCATTATTATTTTTGCCAATTTAAGTTATTTCAGTGACCACTGTAAGTTTTTCTTACTTCAGAGGAAGGGTACCAACAATTTTGTCCACGTGTGTAGAATTTCATCAGTTCTTCAGATTGAACACAGGACACTGCTGGCTGAATACTTTTTGTAAGTGGACTATTCTCAGTCCAGCAGTCACACTGAGATGCTTAAAAACTACCACCACCACATCAGTGTCACTGCAGTGTTGAGAATGATCCATCACCCTGTTCTGTGGTGGTCCTGACTATTGAACAACAGGGTTAATGATGGTTAACACAGTATACAGAGAAACAGATGGACTACAGACTGTAATTGTAGAACTACAAAGTACTCCTATATGGAAAGCGCATTGTCTTGCTGGAAGATCCAATCCACCCCAGGGAAGACAATCAGCATGTATCTGCAAGGATGAGCTACATACTGCCGCCATCAAAAGTAGGAAGTGGTCACAATAATGTGACTCGACTATGCATTCAGAGCGGAGCGTAGTTCACTCAAAAGACCCCTATATCCTAAACATTAGCTCACGAAGCTAGCAAAGGGAACACATGCGAAGGGAAGTAATAAAGAGCAAAGACAGATAACTGAGGTTTACTGTGTAGTAACAGCTGCATACGGCTAGGTGCATACTTGGCTATAAAGCACTAGCTTGACCTCCATAAGCTCTTAGAAAGATTTCAGTGGCCCTCGGACAGAATATCGACTAAAAGGGACGAACTGCATTCAAAACCCCGAAAAAGGCTGAGCAAACGAATATGGGCTCCTGCTTATCAGAATCGCATCCTGTTACTCAGGTTTATAGCCCATTATCTCACCTTTGTCAGTTATCAGGCTTATTGCTGGTTGCCATATGGTCGTCATGTAGTCAACACTTCGGTCGTCATGTAGTCTCACAACAACAGAGCCTCAGAAGCCACCCAACATGAGAACTCCGCAACAAAGAGAGACTGTCCCAGTCCTTCCACATAGATGGCACCTAGATAGGCAGATTACCATGAGCATGAGGGAGGCATATTGCGGAAACTGATCAACATGTGAGCAAAACCTGTTAATGCTAGTCTTACAATATTTATCTGCTGGAGAGGGAGCTGGACAAGCTGCATAAGCAAAGAGAACTAGGGCTGTCACATGAGAACAGGAACCATCCACTGTGGTGAAAGCTTGTTAACTGCCGTGTGTAGCAGCTTCGCTAAATTATGTTCCTTTTAGGAGATGGTGCTACAAGTGCAGAAGAGGCTTCTAAAACACATCATTCACACAAAACCACATTTCTGCCTTATTCAGTTAACAAAAGGAGTTGCTAAAAGGCTATCAGGTGCTTGCAAATACTTCCAAGCAATTACAAACTTGATTTAAAGAGGCTGTTACTGTTCTGGTGTGTTTTGCTATGACATGATCTTCCCTTGGTTTGGAGGTTGTGGTCTGTCACAATACACTGTCAAATCAAATTATTATGACCACCAGCTAATATCCAGAGTAACCGCCGCGTGCAGCATGGACAGAAGCTAGACAGGCCGGGAGAGACTCAATAAGATCCTGGTAGGTTTTCACAGGTGTCTGGAGCCAACTGAGATGCTCAACTGGGTTCAAGTCTGAGGAATTAGGGGGACAGGGTAGTACCTGGAGGTCTTGGTCATACTCTTCCAGAAAATGTCGGACATTTCTAGCTGTGTGACATGTTGCATTGTCTTGCAGGGAGACCCCATCTGCCCCAGGGAAGACAATCAGCATGTACGGGTGTACGTGATCTGAAGGGATGGATTCAAACCCAAATCGGTTGGGAGTGCCTTCCGATGGATGAGAGGGGCCAGAGAATGCCACGAAAACATGTCTTCCTTCATGAGCTACGCGCTCCTGCCATTGAAAGTAGGAAGTGGTCATAATAATGAGACTCAACTAAGCATAAATAGTGGAGCATAGTTCGCTCAAAAGACAATTGTATCTTAAATATTAATTCACTGCTCAGTACCCCTTACCAACCTACCACGGTGAGTAGTAGGCATTTTGCATGTCAGTAGTGGTGTTCTGGGCTAATGCTAATGCTGCTAATATTCACATGGGCTGCTGACATTCTCATAACATTCACACAAGTAGGAAGAATAAAGCTGGCTCGTCTTTCTTTTTGTCTAGTTTAGTTCTTCTTTACTTCTGTGTCATGTGTCATGTGCTGTCGACCTTCCAGCCCATAACACCGCCTGTAGGTCCAATATACCGGCCTTCTCTGCTTTACAAAACTTGTTGAAAGCAGATCCCTTGCTGATTGGATATAAAAAAAAAAATTTGTGGAATATGTTCCACAATCTGAATGCAGCTTGATGCGTTCTTATTGTGGTACATGATTTTTTGGTGAAAATTTGACCAATTAAAGCACAGCAGGCGTTTTTATCAGCCTCTGTCTGTGATCTGTAAATAAAAGATATTTTTTACATTATATTTTTAATTTTATTAAAATTATATTGTCATTAAAATATGGTTTCATATACTACTGTGACACTGCTGTAAGTGGTAAAAAGGCATTTTTGTAGTGATGCTTAACCTCTTCATTTTGCCCTCTAAGAAACCCTCCAGCACAGCTATAGACAACATACTAGAACATGCTAGTGCAGAACCATAGCTGTGCATCACCAACAAGAGAAATACAGAAATACACAATACATTTCAGATGTAACACGATGCTCCAAATGAAACGTTTGAAGTTGGATGGAAAAGAGGCAAGACCAAACAAAATTCAATGCACCATTTTTCAGCACATGCAGGGTCATTGCTATACACTTACTGAGCACTGTAAGTACACCACCATGTATCGACACTCTTGTCCATTTACCCACCCCTACTTAATCTCCAAATAGTTGTACTTTGTAGTTGTACTACAATTACAGATTGTAGTTTATCTGTTTCTCTGCGTATGTTGTTATCCCACCTTTACCTCTATTTATTAGCTGCCAGGACCCCCATAGGACCACCACAGAGGAGACGTTATTTGTAATTGTAATTGTAGAACTACAAAGTGCACCTATATGGTAAGTGGAGCTGATAAAATGGACAAAGAATGTAGACAGGAAGATGGGTGTACCAAATATACTGCTCAGTGAGTGTATGTTAGATCACATATTAAGACCATCGGTACTGTCCGAGATCATTACTTTGCATAATGTTAGTTCACCCTTCAACCTGGTCATTCCAAGCTGGCTAAATGCATGGTTCTTAGTCCAAATGGGCCTAAGACAGTCTGATGACTAACTGTGTTGGTGAATTCCTTGCAGCGTGACCACTGTACATCAGGCTGTCCTTAATGTTCTACAAAACAAAAGAAGTGACTGAAAAAGGAACAGGGGGCTGAGGACAGTTACTGTGTACCTCAGCGGTCTCTTCACATTCACAGCGGACAGCATATTAACCAAATGAATTGGCCTGAAATTGCAACCACGTTGCCTCTAACCAAAAAACAACTCCCGGAGAGGAAACAGAGCAGTCCATTACTAGAGCTTCACTCCCAAGTAAAGGGCACCTTTCTGACGAGAGATAAAAATCCATTAAAAAAAATACGTAAAACAGTTTATGATGGACATTTTTGTAGAACAGCACAGCTGCCCTAAAGGTCTCACCCTCATCGTAAAATACTGCGAGAGGCTTGTCACGACACACATTAAGACCTGCACTGATAATGTACACAAAAGTGCTTTGTTAGGTCCGAAAGGGGGCGTGCTCTCCATTCTTCTCATCTTCTTTGGTGTATGTAGAGATTATGCTGAGCTTCAAGGCACATCTGAGGAAGCAAACTTGCTGTGGCTTATCGGTAAGGATGTGTTTCCATTTACATGGTCAGCCCACACTGCGATCTTATCCACACTATTATATGGGAGAGGGAACACGTTCCTAGGCAGACCCAGGCGTTTTCTCTAGTTTCCATTCTCTTTAAAGTCAATTAATTTATATATTTAAAACTGTCAAACTCCGGGTCTGCCCAGCCAGCACCATGTCTTTCAGCCAATCTTCCTCTGTCCTATTTTTACCTGTGATCCGCTGCGCCACAACGTGTTCGGAAAAAGGAGGGAATGTAGAAGAATGTCCATGTCACAAAGATTCTCAGTTTCTATGACTACTGTCGCCAGGCAACGATCCGTACTTATACAGTGCACCATCTCTTTTGATTGAAGAACCCAAACCAGAACGGCCGTTCCCCGCGTCTCTGTTTCCCATCCGGCTTGGCCGACTTTATCAACCCAGGAGTAAATCTACAGCAGCGTTCACTTAATAACCTGCAATAATACAGATCTCGTTCTCTCATATCTGGCAATATACTTCACCAAAGGCTCACCATTAGGTGAAGGTTTCTATACACAGCAAAACATCTAGTGTTGAAGCACAGCACTGCTGTACTCACACTGCAAGAGTTCATCTAACGCTGTAGGCGTTAATTCAGCACTGGCATTCCATCTTTGTAGAAGAAGTTGTGATGCGTCCAGGAACTCAGAATGGTTTTATTCACTATAGTGGGGACAGTCAGATGCCAGATCCCATTACATGAATATATATATAGTTCCAGTCAAAATGGTCATTTTATAGTATTATTAAGAACTACACAGTCAAGCCACATTATTAAGAGTAACCACTGTGTGCAGACGGACTGGGAGTGACTCAATAAGGTCCTGGTAGGTTGTCACAGGAATCTGGAGCCATGCTCACTGCAATGAATCCAACAGCTGCTCGATCGAGGTGGTCCCACAGATGCTCAATTGGGTTCAAGTCTGGGGAATTAGGGGGCCAGGGTAGCACTTGGAAGTCTTGGTCATGCTCTTCCAGCCAATGTCAGACATTTCTATAACATGTGAATTGTCCTGCTGGAAGATCCCAGGGAAGACAATCAGCATGTAGATAGATAGATAGACAGATAGACAGATAGATAGATAGATAGATAGATAGATACTTCATTGATCCCGAAGGAAATTTAGCAAATTTTGCATGTATGGGTGTACATGATCTGCAAGGATGGATTCATACCCAAATTAGTTGAGAGTGCCTTCCACATGGATGAGTGGTCCCAGAGAATGCCATGAAAACCCAACCTCCTTCATGAGCTATGCACTGCTGCCGTCGAAGGTAGGAAGTGGTCATAATAATGTGACTAGACTGTGTAAGTATAATGTCAAGTATGTCCGATTTTTATGTCCAGTGTTTTTTTGGGAGCTGTTTTTGTGAAACGTGCATTAATTTTTTCAAAGAAATCCGCAGGGATATTTTTCTACACCTCCACGCCTTCTCCTCTTCTCACAAGCCAAGTAATCTCAGACACATTCAGTGATATTGATGTCTGGACTTTGGGCTAGTCACTCCATTGTTACGATGACGACGACAGTAGCTTCTTTGTTTGATCAGCAATGTTTGTCAATTCCCATTCTCAATTTTCCAGTAACAGCTTCTTGACAGCTTCTCATCCTTTGCATTGAGTTGATTGAGTTGATCCTTTGCATTAACAGAAAACCTGTAGATTGTTTCAGATCTGAAGGAAGAATGGAGCTCGGTTTTCTCTTTTCTCTCAAAGTTAAAAATTTAAGTACTGTTTACTTGACAGTGATAATTGGTCCACCTGGTCTTGCACGGTTGTTAGGAATCCCATTTTCTTTGTGTCTTTTAATCATTTTGGAGCTCCAGTTTTGAAAACCCCAAGTGCTTTGATATTTTTTATTAGCCTTTCTGTGCTTTGGAGACATCAGCTGGCTTCAACTTTTATCTTCAGCCAGCTGCTTAGAGGAACCTGTGGTTGTTAAGGTTTTGAAGAGACAGAATTTATTACGGTCTGGAACAAACATTAACTGTAAATTAGCTGTCAATTCTTACATTACATTTCTTGACCTACCTAAATAGTCCAAATGAGTCAATTAATGCCTAAAAAAGTTATTTAGGTTCTGAGGCTTTGCATTTGCAAGGTTGTCAAAACTTATGCCACAGTCACAACTGTCTCATTTTAACAAGATCAAATATGAAGTAGCTGCACATTAACCTTTGTAGAAAAATGTTTTAAAATAGTTTTAAAGAAGCTGCTATTTAATAACCACATTCACAAACTCAATTATATTCCCCCCCCTCATCTTTTGTGTGAAAATACAAATGGATTCTGGTCATGTGACATGCAGCTCATTAGTTCTGTCCATATTTCCCCTTGATCTGATTCAACCACCACTTTTAGGAGACAGTTTATACTGTAACTTTCTAGCTTTAGTTTTATTTGAGATTTATTTAATAAATTTACTTTATTGAATGGATAGAACATTTTCAGGGGAAGATCAAATGATATAAATGACATTTTTCAGTATCTTTCATACTCATTCTTCCGAAGGGTTCCAATACTTTTACACTCTTGACTGCAGTGTTGAAGTGCCCAACCACTGCACCTTAATGTATTCCTTGAACTAAAAAACCTGCCTCAATTCAAGAGAAGTCATGTCACACACTGAAACTAAATCAGGCAGTGGAGGCTTCTGAGCACTGGAGACTGGGAATACTAATATGTACAGTGTTTTGAAGTCACCTCTTCTGCCTCTCTAATCTACTAAACCTGATCCTGGCATTAACTTCAATTTCTTACAGGTGGATCAGGCAGTTCTGGTTTGCTTTAGATAAATGTTCTTGACTGATGCATTTATTCATGCAAATCATGGTCCTAAGTGACAGTATGTCCAGACAGCTCTACCTCTGACTGAGAAGGAAACCTTTCGTCTCCAAAAGAAATTCATTTCACAAGGCTCCAGTTCTCCTCCACAACACCCACGAAGTGCGGTCAGCTTAGTACACATATGGTACATAACATCAGAACCTTGGGAGGACAGAGATAAAAAACATTGGTTAACAGTAATTCATGTTTTTTAAATATACAGTACTGTGCGAAAGGCAGAAATCAGATATAAGATAAACCACTTGCACAAAAAAGCAAAACGTTATATAAGAAAAAAAAAATGAATAAAGAAATAGAAGCTTCCAAAACTGGAGATGATTAAACAGGACTCCTAACACCCATCTGAAAGACCCTGGAAGATCACCCCATCACACAGCATCTTGTGCGAGAGGGAAAATCAAGCTCCACTCTTGCTTTAAATTTGAAAAAAATCCACAGGTGTTTCCTTCCACTGTGAGAAGACACCTCAATGCTTCGGGTCTGAAAGGATGTGTGGCTGTCAAGAAGCGTCTCACTGAGAAAAGGAGATGGACACGTCAAACAAAGAAGAACAATGGACTGAGCACCCCAGAGGCCAGATCTCAACATCATGTGTTTGGGGTTATTTGAATTATAAGAAGCAGAACATGCAACCAAATTTTGGAGGGAAGAAAATAATAATTCTGAAAACATGTTAGACCAAGGATTTGAAATTTAGTTTACATATTTTTACTAATGTTTAGGCTCATCCAAACGCATAGCTGAAAGAGTACCAGTTAAATAGCAAATACTGAAAAAAAGGCAAAAGTAATTGACACCTATAACAACAAATTTAATGTAGATTGCCTGATGTTGATGACCTGACATTGGAAAGCTACGGGTTTTAGTGTCGGTGCCCTTCCATTCAGTTTTTTAGTTTCACTTATCACTTTAGTAACAGTACTTCTTCTACTCAATGGCACTAGCATCAGATCTTACGTTTGTGTGTTGGCTGTACACAAACATATCTGATGTGGTTCTCCTGCATTCGTCCCTTTTGCTTGGTGCTATAGACTACGAGCTGAAAGAAAGTTTGCTATCACACAAAAAAGGGAAAGTGATTCCTTGGGTTGTTAAATACATTTAATTTACCTCTCAGTAATGGAGGATGAAACCTTAGGGCTAGATATATCAAAGCCTTTAGTACATGTAAAGTTTTCCGCACATTCATCTTCAGTGGTACAGCCAATGACAGGACACTGCAAAGTGAAAATTTCATTCAAAAAGTCTGAGAAAAACAGTTTCTTAGAGAATATGAATTTGTTGTAACTTTATTACTGCAACTCATACTAATTAATGCAGTAGCACACCATTTGCATGAACTGAACGTCTTACTTTTCATACTGGAGCATGCACTACACACAGCGCTACAGTTTTGCATGTACTAAATGCTATGCTTGGCCCTCAACTGCATGGTATGTGACAGGACCAATGGGGACTATGTACAGAAGTAGTTTACAGTGGTGAACACTCGCTATAGCTCTACAACGCTATTACAAACATTCTAGATGTAGTCATAAAATTGTTTTGTTTGTCTTTTTTCCTATGTGATTTTATATTTCATGTTGTATTTCATGAATTCTCCTATACTGCTCTGAACACCTCCACAACAATCAAGAATTATAATCAGTTTCTTTTCCTTCCAAATTCTCCACTGCTGCTCATTAGATTATTAATTGCTGATCTCCATCTCTCACATCGCTTTGTTCCTCTCTTTCGGTCCCTTGCTCACAGAGCTCCAAGATCGTGACAGGAGCGAGACTTCTGCCTGAAGAACTTGCCACTCTCGCGTTCCTTTTCGCGCGGGTAGCGCGGCACCAAGCTGGCGAGGAAGCGCTTGGCTCGTGTGGTCAGGCTCTCGCGGCGGCCTCCAGATGCCCCCTCTCCCCCGCCAGCCCCTAGAGGCCCTAGGCTTTCGCCTCGTGCTGCCCGCACTGCCAGCTCCAGGAGCTCCGTGGTGCCGTGGTCCAGAGAGGCGGACAGCTCCAGATACGGAGATTCATACAAAGCGGCGCTGGAACGAGCCTCTGAGAAAGAGAGAGACAGAAAGGAAAGTTTCCAAGGTCTAGCTACAAACTGCTAATAAAACAAATTACAAAAGCTGTACAAAGACTTAAAATTAAGACGTGAAATTACTTCTGCACTGCTTAAATAAAATTACTTTTGATATCATATACTGATGATTTATTAGACAACAATATCCAAAACTACCAAACAAGCCGAACAAGGGAAAGATATGGAAATGTTAGATCGGACCAGTCGACTGAACTGGTTCAAATCCAGCTAGCATTTAAGGAGGAAATCCACTAATTTTACACATTTCCTGTATAGTTGGATGGTAATTCAGTATAGTTGGATGCTTACAGCACAAATATATGAACTTCAGTTTTCCAAAACAGCCAGTGAAGTCACATGTGTCATCTGACATTTACTATGCAGTAAATGTCGTAAATCGTGAAAAAACGTAAATCTGAAAAAAAAAAAAACTGTTGCGCCTTGAAAGGGTGTGAAAAATATATTTATCCCAAATGATTATGTGAAAACGGTTGTAAAACAATGTCTCAGATGTAACGAAGAGTTGGATGCCTAGTTCCTGTCACCACCACTGTGAACTACTGTGACTCTGTTTCTCCTGAATGAATACAAGAATTACTAATATTAAACCACTCTGAACGATTTTGTTTACATGCCCATGACTGAATTATGAAGTCATTTTGAAAAATTCCCCTTTAACGTCTCCAAAGAAAGAAAAACAGAAAATTACTCATTCAAGTTTGTCAAAGGCATTCATAAGACTAGCAGAGGTCATTTCAGAAGTTTATACTTTGCAATGCCACTATTTAATTTCTTTTTTTTTCCCAAAAGAAAAAAAAACACAAAACATCGAACCACGACAGATCTCAGGAAATCAAAAACCAAAAAGTAATTTTTTTTTATGCTTAAATGAATTATAAAACCCACTGAAATGTAATTAAACTTGCAGTGACAAGGGTATTACATCCCTATATGAATGGTGTCCTTGAGAGCCTCAAAGCTGAAGCTTTAGCATAGCATATCTGATGTGTTAAATAAAGGCAGCATGCAATTATGTTGGGCTTTGCATAGTAATATTTTCCCACATACAAAATAAACAATATAAGCTGATAAACTTCAGGAATGTAATACTTGACAAACTACAACTGCACAGCATATAACTGCTACACCATTTAATGTGGAACAGAAAAATCCAATAGCTGACTTCAGCCTTGTGTGATCCATTTGTTTTTTCTTTAGCTGTTGGAATTCTGTAAAAAGAACTCTTGCTGAATCTATTTCTACAGTCACTCAGGACCATAGTTTGTGAGGAGTGGTAGACCACAGCACTTTTCCTTATATGAGGTCCACCACCACCACTCCACCATCTCCTCTTATTACCTTCCTGTATTAATGTTGACAAAAACTGCTCAGAGACAATATTAGAGTGCTGGTGGTGAATAATGAGGAGGCAGAGCTGATTGTGTGGCGGCTTATTATGAGGAATAATGTTAGGACAGCTAACATTGCGGCTGAACACGGACGCTGCTGCTCAGTTAGTCTATCTGCCACTCAGTAGGTGTAAAAGCAGTGAAATGTGGCAGCTGTGACATCATGTGCATACCCTCTATGTTGGTCCAGCCTGTAGATGTAAAGTCAGTGATGGTAGCTCAACTGCACAGTTTGTGTTAGCTATCCTCTAGTACTTCATCAGAGATGCACAGGACACTGCATACAGCACACAGCTGACTGGATATTTTTGGTTGGAGGACTATTCTCAGTCCGGCAGTTGTGTCAGCACTACACATCATTAGTTTAGATACAACGAGATGTACTTGACTATTTTTGTACAACGACCACACATCGTAAAGAGCAGCCCGCATTTTCAAACAATATAAAACAAAAACAGATACACAAAGCTTTGTTCCCAAAAGTGACATCATGGTCAACTAAAATGAAGTACTTAACATAACAGTATGCTCTTATTCCTAAGCGATAAAATGCAAAAATACCCCAAATAAATAACATGTAACGTTTCATACTCTAGCTATATACCCGTAGTTTCATTATTATTAAAATCTGTATCATAATACAGCTAAAATAATTTCTCAATGCCCTGGCAGCCTCTGTAAATAGAACTCTAACAGAATTAAAAACGGGAAGAGTGAAAATAACACAGGCCAGACCTAGTGGTATAAACACAGACGGAAGAGAAAAAGGAGGAAGCAGGGAGGAGATGGAGAAGAGAGAAAATCAGCCGACTCATTACGGTGGTTCAGGGTGGGTCACAGAGTACATTGTCTTCAGTTCTGCTTCGCTCTCTCTCTGTGTCTCTCTCAATTTCTCTTTCCCTCTCTCCCTCTCTCCCGCCCTCTCTGTGTATGAGTCATCCTCACCTTGGCCTGCAAACATTACACAGAGCGCAGTGTAACAGATACCTGCCTCTCCAGATGAAAAACCTCATTATGGAACTTCACCTACACCTGGACACACACACACACACACACACACACATACACACACACTTCTCAAGACATCTCCTGAAAAGTCTCAGAAGCAGAGAGAAAGAGAATGAGAGGGAGGGAGTGGGAGGGAAAGAGAGATTGCATTGCAGAGCTGATAATCTAATGGGAACAGATTATGTTCCTCCACAAAAACGGTAATTTCCCTAATTGGCAGCAATTAAAACCTTATCCATTAATTAAACCCTGATACGTCCCCGATGGTAGATGCAAAGAGAAATGGAATGTCGGAAGTCTCTCCAGCTAAAGCCTGTTTAAAATTAAATTTACATGGGGTGATTTTCCCCTTTTCTCAGGTGCTACTCTGTGATTTTATCTCCATCTAGACGGGTCATGTCAGTGTTTTTCCTCCTCCTCCCCTGAGAAAATTATAGGCTGAATTGCCTACTGTTTTTCATCAAACTAGTCCTGTCGTGATGCACATCTCCATGATTTTCCAGGCAGATACTGACTCATTCTGGGGAAAAAAATGTTACTCTGTAGGCACAATATGACTTAATTTTAATTATTAAGCAATTATAAAACGGTTTTTAATGTTTCTCAATTTTTTTACAGCCTGCAATATGATTATTTTCCCCTGTATTTGTAATTAACAACAGTTTTTCCCCCACTGCCCAAGTCTGCACCCTGGAGGCAGTATCGGGGGAAGGAGGGGGTGGTATTCAAATATCCAAAACTCTTCTGGTTCTTTTATCTTAAATAGCTATTACACAATATGTCCAAAAGTGTGCTCATCCAATGCATTTATGCACATTAATAGGTACTTTGTCCCCTCTTTGCTGCTGTATCAACCTCTACTCTTCTGAGAAGGTTTTACCCAAGATGTTGGAACATAGCTGTGAGTATTTTGTCTGCATTCCCCCCACAAGAACATTAGCAAGTCATCCCAAAACTATTGGATGGAGCTCCATCACCCCAAAGAAAGCAGTTCAACTGCTCCTCAGATCAGTGCTGGACAGCTTTATACCACTTTAGCTGACGCTTGGCACTGGGTATGGTGACCTCAGGCTCATTTGAAGCTGATCCAAAGCATAATGTAGATTATACAAGCTATGCGTTAGTGGGTGATAACATTATAACAATTATAATAACAGTTGCTGAAATAACATTACTCAGTAGAAATTAGACCTGGGTGGTATATCAAGTTTTAAGATACACAGATATATTGTTAGACAAGATACAGAATGAGACCAAACTGTCTATAGTGATATACGTAGCTTGATACTTTTAATGTTTTAAAATACATGACCCATTTCTTCTATAAAGCCGTGCCAGGGCAATAAAGCCATGCAGGGTGCAAAGTAACCCAGCCCCACACCCCTTAGCACAGCTGAAAAGCAATCACGCAATCAAAATACTGTTAATAATGTATGTTACAGCCTTCATTACCGACATGAAACACATCAATACAAAACGAAAGTGCGATAAACTGGGGATTAAAAATACATGTGACCCTACACAATGCTGTTTATCAGAGCTTAACTGCCTCCCACTTTCAGTTTCTATTTCCACAAATGCTTTAGCTGCTGTGTTAGCCTCCGTGTTAGCAGTGCTAACATTATTCCTCTTAACAACCAGCCACATGTTTCTCCTTCATTATTCACCACCAGTATTGTAATATTTTATCTGAGGAGTTTAAGAGGAGATGGTGTCGTGGTGGTGGGCCTTATATACAGCAAAGTGCAGTGATCTACCATATTCCCAAAATTATTGTCCCTGTAGCAACACAGAACAAAAAAGGCTTTGAAAAACTCATAAGACACCAGCTTGGGAACACCCATACCTACAAGTTGTGCCATGTTATCTTGTGTGTGAGGTTGAACACTGGCCAAAATATTCCTCCAGTAAAAGTAGAAATCCTTCCTTCAGACTTCCACTTAAGTAAAATTACAAAGTGATTTATTATATATACAAAAATATGCAGCAGGTTAGTTCTGCATTCTTCATCTTCCATGGGAGATGGAAGCAGAGGAGCCACCACAGTGTCTCTAATAACACCACGATACCAGACACAGTGCGTCACCCAGGCTCATGAGGTTGCTAACTGGACTCTAGAAATGAGTCACAGTAGCAATTGTTTCAGGCTGATGGTAGGGTTTGTGTGTGGCACAGACAAAATGAAGCCATGGACCCCATGTTTTAACAATGCACTGTACAGGTTGGTGGTGGTTCCATACTGACGTGGGGTGCGTTTTCATGGCATGAATTGGGTCCACTAGTCTGCCTAGACACATCATTGACCGGTTCCTGCTACGTTTTACTTCTTGGTGACTATTTGCAGCCTGTAACAGACTTCATGTACCCCCACAGTGTTGGGATAGTCTAGCTAGATAATGCATCGTGCCATCAGGCTTAAGCAGTCCAGAATTAGTTCGAGGAGCATTCTAGAGAGTTCCGCACATGATCCCAATCAAGGCCCGACTATCATGCCTCATTCAAACTCCAATAATTCACATCGTCTTGTCTGACACATGCTGGCCGGTGTTCAACCTCAGTCACAAGATTACACCTCACAACTTGTGTGTATCGCCAAATACAGAGATTATCGCCACGCCCCAACAGAAATTTAACAAAGGTACAATAAATGTTCAATATAGACCATTCTCAGACTTCTGCTTTCTAGAGAGCCCTGATAGGAAAAAAATTGCAAGAAAAGCAACATTACTCTGTTGTCACTACGAGAGGGCGCACTTTCGAGTTTTTTGACATCATCAAAATGTCAAATATAAGTTGGTATATATGTGGAGTGGAGTGATTGTCAATCTGTTCTCCCGCAACCAAATGCAAGTGACAAGATAAGTGAAATGTCACTGCAATGGCCTATAGCAAACTCACTTAAACTGATTTGACATTTATTTTGATAATTATCCATATTGATGGACATGAACTTATTTATTGTGATATCTTTTTTGGCCGTAGTGTCCAGCCCAAATATGAATTTTGAACTACGAATGCAACTGAACATGTCAGTAATGAGTGTGCATTAAAGCTAAAAGAGCTAAAGCCGCTAATTAGAAGGGCTGTCTTTTGTCCAGTCTATTATGGATATTCGTGGACATATGGAGTCTAAGTTTTAGACATGTAATTGTAAGTTTTTTAAAGAGTGTGAAGTATTTGACATAATAAACACAAAAAAGAAAGTGCCAAGAAGAAAAATACAACAACACTGAGGATAACTATTGTAAAACGACATGCATTGGCGTCTTGGCTTGACCAACAGGGGAACAGTGGGTGTGTCTGGTAGCTACACCAAACCGCTACCTGTATCAAAGGGTGCTGTCCATATTCCCTTCCAACTGGCTAAGGCTTATACTGCCAGTTACGTGACAGCAGCTTGCTACAGACATGAGCAGCCAGCACAGCCAGTGCAGACAGCACAGCGCATAGTGCGCTTAGTGTAAAAGCAGCTCAAGAATTCATTATTTTTCTCACTCCTAATGCATATGTATATGTACATGCACAGTGATTCATTACTTATCTTTAATTACTCAGAAGACATGTAAAAAATTGATTGCAGACATCTCACGATATACTAATCCAATCTGAATAGGCCTTCAAAGGACTTTATGGAGAGTTTGAAATGAGCTCTAGCTGTTTCTAACCAACGCCTCTGAATGCAATTAACCCCAAATGCCATGTAACACGCCGCAGGCATGCACACATGCAGAGAGAGCTGAGATTACGCAACGTCCACAAACTTACAGGACCTAAAAGAAAGTGGGTGTGGGTAAGCGCATGTGTGCCAGTTTCTCCAAAGTCTTTGCGTATTGCTTTTGTCTTTAAAGATGGATAAAGATGCATACAAATGTAGCCAGTGAGGGCAATCTAAAATTGTGTGAGCGTGAGTGTATAGTTTCATGCTAAAGCCCATCCTCCTTTCCTCCCACATAGAGTGGATGCTGCTGTTCTCTGCCAGCGTTCATCTCTGCTTTCGTAAATCTGCCAACATCCCATTCCTCCAGCTGGGACCCACACAGGACACACGCATGCACACACAGAAAGGAAAATGCACATGCACAAACAACCGCCTGCATACAGCCACTCTCATACCCACATACACACACACACTGCCAGTCACCACAGAAAGAAGGAGGAGAATAAGCAAAATTTAAAGAGTCTGAGACATTCAGTGGCAGACAGCAGAGCCACACAGAAAGAGAAAAATGAGAGAGAGAGAGAGAGAGAGAGAAAGATTTGGGGAAAGTGGAGGCAGGGGCGGGAAGAGAGCAAGAACTGCTTACCACCTATATACAGAATAAAGACATTTGGGATGGAAGCGCAGTGCACAAATTTAAAGGTCATGCTGGAGAAAAATCTATACTCAACCTAACAGCTTGCACAACAGCACCCAGACATTTTTAGAATTTGACTCCACATTCATGCGATTTGGCTCTTAGCCACAGGATCTGGCAGAAACAACCCTATTTAAATATGTGCTCTACCTGAAAATTGGTGAAGCAAACTGCTGTCAGCCAACTGACATGCATTTATCTACTTAAGGACACACAGACCTCTTTAACACCTCTGCTATTCACAATATTCTGTCATTATTACATTTATGAGCTTTCAAGGATCTTTCAAGTATAAACAGTATAAAAATGATCTGTTTCTTGGAATCTCTTGATTATGTGGGCCTCTTTTGTTCTTGTTGTTGTGCTGTCTTGATTAGGGGCTTAGCTGATGTTTTATTTGATGGTGTTCCTTCTTCTATGCAAGTTGTTTTTCTTGTATAAATACTATGGTGATTAACATAATACAATGTAGCAAGTGATGCGGGGCCAGAGAGTTAGATGCTGACTGACAAAATTGTATCTAAATCTAACCAGGTTTATCTTGTTTTAAAACAAACAAACAAAAATGATGTTTATGAAGAGAAATTTTGAAAAATAAGGAGGAAAATTTCAAAAACAAAACCACAGAGTGCTATAATATTTATATTATTTAAGACTTTTGTGAATGTCTGCTGTATGCACAATAGTATATTAAAGCATCAAAAAACACTACTACATCATTAAAACTAAGACAATAATGCCATCTTCTTGTTTGCTAGCTATTTGTTTGATTTTTTTTTTGTTGTTTGGGAATACAATAAGAGCATGATATCAATATTATATTTAATATCAATAATATTTTTGGTTGGTATTACCAACCACAGTGGACAGCGCAGTGTCTGCCTACGGGTGCTTAATGATCAGGACCAGCAGCGTCTGGCTAAAATTATCTGTCCGAACAGACAAGCCATTTTGGCAGAAGTCACATCCACATTCAATGCAGGAGGACCCGCATGCATATCCCACTGGTCAGTGCAGCCTTCATCAGCATCCATGGGATATGGGATCTGAATACACCAGAATGTCTCTGTGAACACCACAACATCGGAAACTGCGTCTTACCTGGGCTTGTGAGGTTGCTAACTGGACACTAGAAAACTGGCAAAATGAGGTGTAGTCCAATGATTCTTTCAGGCTGATGGTAGGGTTTGTGTGTGGCGCAGCTCACGTTAAGCCTTTAAGACCCTAGTTCTCAACAAGGCACTGTGCAGGCTGGTGGCAGTTCCATACTGGTGTGGGGTATGTTTTCATGACATCGGCTGGATACAATGGTTATAGTTAGTAACGAAACATGTTACTAACATCATGGTTAGTGCTTGGTAACCATTTGCAACCCTTCATGGACTTGACTCCAACGTGAATCAAAGTTTTATTGCTCCAGCAAGTTCAACCTAGTGAACAGTAGTCTCAGCCAGTCGGCCCTGTGTATACTTCTTATAGATATGCACTGACTCTATACGTCATGACAAATAGCAGGTTTGGGATTGGTTGTTTTGCATGTTGACTAAATTTTCTCTTCTTGCAGTAGAAGGTGGTTCTTGGCTATGCTGAGTGACAAAGGGTACCAGAATCTCACTGGACAGAGTGGCAATGCGAGACTAGGTTAGACCTACATTGTACTTCATGTAAATAGGCTCTTTGGTCAGTAGTGCTGTGTAAACATAAACAATCAAACAGCACTGACAACAGTCAGCATGTTGCAATTGCAGTGTGCCTTTCTGTTTATTAAGGAAATAGTCATTTGGATGGGATTAGTGGGAAGATCATCTAGATTACTGGATGACACACTTGACATGGGCAATTCCCTCAATGTTCCCAGCTCTTCATTTAAAACTAAACGGTGAGCAGGTCAAATAAAACATACCTTCTGTGGTGACCTCTCTGGAGCGGACCAGGTCGCTCTTGTTGCCCACAAGGATGATGGGCGTTTGGGGCTGGTTTTCCCTGAGGAGGAGACGGAGCTGAGCTGTGCGGTGGAAACTGCGTCTGTCTGTCACCGAAAACACCAACACACACACTTCACACACCAGTGTGGACAGATCCTGTCAGAGCGAGAGAGGGAGAATGTGAGAGAGAGAGAGCATGAGAGAAACAGCCAATGTGTTACTGTCGGTGTAAATACATGATTCATCTGAAACATAAGCGTGAACCATGCTGATTTCCTTAACGGCTGCTGTTGCTTCAATACGTGTGAAGTAGATGATAGTAGATGATCTATTAAGTCTCCTGTATGCCTGCTGTTGGAGTAATGGAGTTTTGTGTAAGTGCTTAAATTAACAGGCCATTCTGGGTGCCCTAGTGGAAGTGATATACCAGACAGAAGGAACCAACATAGCAATTCAATAATGGGTAAAGGGTGACATTGATGTCACATATATGTTTTTTGAAGATTTTTGGAATAAGGCTTTGAATAGCTGAATATGAAAACTAAAAGCCCCCTTTATGCTTTTCACAGTGCTAAACTTTAATGGTGCTACAGTGACAAGACTTTATCATTTGAATCACAATTGTTCAGGTGTTTAGAGCAATTATGCAGCTCTGTGGTCCACCTCTGCAGTCTGAAACACCTGTGCTATAAAAATAAATGTTAAACATCAAGTCCATTATGAGAGACATAACTGAAATGTAATTGCTGGCATGCTCATCTTTCTGGCAGGCTTCTCTTTAGAAGGGTTGGAAAAGCTCCCTAAATGTTTTGGGGCACATCTAATGTCATGTCTACTGTCATGTCTAAATTGTCTCTTCGCTGATGCAGTGTCTGCAGTATTTGTATGAATCTGTCAAGGTCACAATGCAGAATAGCGTGAAATTAGGCCTAGACCAAAGATTCCTGAATTGTACATTCAACTTTCATATGAAGCATTAAAAAAAAAGCACATTTTATCAGAAAACGCATTAGAGTTACATTCTGCTCAGTCAGTTATACATAATGACTCCAACTTAATAACCAATGCTTCTCTCATCCCCAAAGACATCAATGCTTTAAAGAGAGAAAAAAATAATGAACACAGCTTCAGAGTGACTATGTAACTTCACTGCATATAAAAAGAGTGGGGCCTATAATCCAGTTCTTACTGAATTTAACTTCAGTTTTTACTAATGATTCCAATACACTTTCTAGGAGCTTTCAACTATCAACTATAAAAGAGCATGGTAAAATTGGAACCCAACACGCAGACAAGATTCTTTGTGACTTCTATTTGAAACTTCATTATCAGTGCAAAATCTGGGAAACAGGAAAGGAGCTGCAATTTATTTTCTGACCAAGCAAATTAGTTGCTGGAGCTGTGGGAGTATATTAGACTACCATATCAAGTGTTTGAATCAGATCAAGTATTATCAATTTGTTGAAATCAAAGTGTCAATGGGTGTTTCTTCTTATACTAGCCATAAAAACTCTGGTTGTCAATTCCAATACCAGTGAACTGACACGATTCTCGATACCACAACAACAAAAAAACATTAAAAAGTGAAACAAATGTGAGCACTTACATTAAAATGGAGAGTATAATGGCATGTAGAGTTCACAGAATTCCAAAGATAAATACAAAGCAATGTCTTAGTATTTTGATGTTGCATATATTTCTGGATAAGACCACTTTTATTATGCTAGCTTAAATTCATTATGAATCAAAAATGACCTGTTTAACAATACCTAAATTTAACAATACTTTCTTTACTTTTCTTTAACAATGTACACATAATCCACATGTTTCAACATTTGACTCTTGACAGGTAATAATAATAATATATATATTTTTAATTTATATATATTTTTAATTTAAATGACCTGTAGTTTTCATCAGTAATCATCAGCTCCTGTTTTTCTTGTAGCCCAAGCTACTGTTAATAACAGTGGTAAAGCAATAAGATAATAGCAATGTGATGCATTTGATTTCAGCACACAAAGCATGGAAAGGGCCAAGCAATAGTGACCTTATTAACTGCAATGAATGATTTCAATAATGAATCATGAATGTGATATACATTTTTTGATATACAATTCTCAATTTCTATATAATGTAATGGGTGAGAAAATACATTTATATCAATAGCATAAATGGGTGAGGGATAGATCTGGATACTGCAGCGATAACAGGGGAATGAGAAAAATCTTTTTGCATGGCAGTATTATATTGATACATGGACATTAAGTATAGATATTTCATTTCACAGGTTACTTTTCTGGTGAGCTCAGCAGAGAAAGCTGTTCAAAACTAAGACGGAGGCAATCAGAAATGCATCTGCATTCAAGTCAATGTCTGGCCTTATTTTGGATTTTTTAAAAAGAAACAGACAAAGGATGTCAATATGGCACGTGATCTGCAAGGAGTGTTGTATGAAAATACACTTATCGTCAAAAAAAAGTTGCCCCCAGAAATACTCAACCGTCAGGAATGAAACCTGGTGGCTAGTTTTGATATCGTGCGACATGCAAATAAATCAAATTTTTTACGCTCGGCCGTGCATGTGACATAAGTGTAACCATTGGCAGATGGCTTACACAGGACTATATGAACACAGACTGTTACGACGACTGCCCACATAACATAACTTCAGCGTCACCAAAGACTGCAATGGTGTTGTGCCAGACAGTCATGGAGTGACTCAGAATGGCAACAGGTCATCTTCAGTGACGAGTCCCGCTTTTGTCTTGGTGGAGATGACCAATGTATCTGTGTGTGGAGGCACCGTGGTCAGCACCAAGATGAATGCTTTGTTGTCATGCATCACATGTCCATAAGGCCTGGTGTCGCTCCACCTCCACCCCCTCAAAATCTGCAGCAACTACATGAGAACATTCAAGCTGCATGGAATAGATTATCACAGGACACCATGGACGCTACTTCTGTCACTAATATGGACAAAATATCAGACTAAATTTATAATCATTTATTGTTCCTGGTAACCTTTATCTTAAGGGTTAGCTTGAAATAGCAACCTTTCAATTCTGAGCGAGCTCAGAAAATAACACAATCCATCACCAACTTCATGTACAAAGATCTGTGTCCATACAACACTGTAGAAAATGAAGGCTTTTGTTATATAAAAAATACTTGAACCTAGATATGTGATCTTTTTTCACTGGCACAACCATAGTAACCTAAGCTCTACAGGCAAGTGAAGCTTAAAGCTGAAGAATCTTTAAGCACAGCAGAAAAGAACTGCATTAACTTGCAATAGACGTATAGGGCAGTGGATTCCTATGTAACAGTGCAGAGGACTAGCAGCTGTTGTTCTTGAACGTTCCCTGCACTAGAATGGTATGAAAATTTTCCCAGTAGATAAATGTTATGTTATTAGATAATTAATCTGGTTAAACACCTGGTTAATGAAGTTTTTCATTTGGGACATACTTTGATAATACAGATAATACAACCCAATATATAGCAATATATATTATCACAAAATCACAATAATATTGTACCGTGACTTCATGATAATATTGAATCGTGGGACCTCTAGTAAATTGCTCACTAAAGCTAAGTTTGTGGCGCTGGTTTGTTCTTGACTTTGTTTTCATCAGTTTGCAGTCAGACAGGAATGTGAAACGAACATCATCTAACATCAACTATTCATTTCATCTTGTCATCAGGTTGGCAGCAAAGTATTGGGTTTTGGCACTTTCCTATTTGTAGAATATCACTGACTGTGAAATTGACCAATCATTACTCAACCCTTTGTTTAATGTCATTACATAGTTTGAATACGTATTCACATATTTTTTTTCAGAAATGCTCTTTCCTGCCTGCAGGGAAAAGCTATTAGAGGCCCATACAGTCAGACAGTCTCCCCAAGAGCTGCTTCACTCCACTCTTCATTAGCGTAGCAACACCCCATGGAGCACAGTCGAATCACTAGCTGGCTTCAACACATCCACAGCAATTACCCTGCACTGATAAGCACAAAGAACAAAGGCGCACTGGACACCAGGCAGTTCAGTCAGCAAACAGTATATGCAGAATCAGAAACCTCATGGAATTACTATAATCTAGCCAGCTCAAAATTTACTTATCAAGTCAAGTGGTCTTTATACTAATTCCTCCATAAAACATACATTGGAATGATTGTACTAATGGTACGAAAAAATATAAGGTGTAAGGATAAAGTGGCCTGTTTTGTTCACTCAGTCAATATGAAGTATTAAAAAGCAGAAATCTTGAAGCTAAATCAGAAAGGTACATTTTATGGTTATGCACTGTCAGCTGCAATTATTCTTGAAATCTTAGTTCTTCGTGGCCCATGATGTTTTTGAGATTTTGAGTTTCGTTTGTGCATTCCCACCCATGCTCTCTGCATACAACCACAAGACTCTGAAACTGGAACTTTGCTGCACTCATGTACAAACGCATTTACATATGAGTGAAATTATTTTTTGAAACAGTAATTTACATTTGTTGACAGACAGCTAGGTCTTAAGCTGTCCCTTATGTTTTATAGTCCATCTTGAACATTCCTTTCCAAAGTCTGTGTTAAGGATTAATGTTTTTATTACTGTGGTGTTACCCAAAGTGTAGTGACCATTTTATTTGCATTATTTAGTTTGTGCAAATGGCTTTAATGAACATAAATAGAAAAGTACTTCCTGTTAGGTCATTATGGTAAGCCTGGTTCGGTAATCGCCGTGTTGGGAAATAGGACTATTTAACCTTAAACAGCTTGCAAATTGTTATATTTTAATATGCACATGTAATGTTTTATTCCCTGTTACTGCTGAAGAATGTATTATTTTGAGGGATTACTAAGCCATTGGCTACTGTAGAATAAATTCTCTACTGTCTCTGCAGTAGGTTTCCAAAAGTACATACAGACAGCTAAGGAAAATTCTCAGTGTTTTCTGTACAACTTAAGTGCTATAGATACATGAGAAAAAACAGTTTTAAAATATGTGTTCTTGTTGAGACAAACTCACCCACCCAGGCAAATTTTAATGATTAAAGTATATAAAATTAGGTTTCATAATCGTGAAAAAATAAACAGTTTGTTCAGCTCTGAAAAGTTGAGAGTGTCTCCTGAAGGCGCTGAATCCACATCCAAAACTATTACTGCAGCTTCTCTTCAGCTTAATGTTCTGCCGCACTAGTTAAGGTGAAACGGGAAGCCAATTTCAGCTTTACACTAACGTTAACATTTCTTGAGAGCTCGCTAGGTTAGGTTGCAAAGACTCTCTTGGACTGAAATGAAAGTGCTAGCAGCAAGAAACACATAGAAATCGCTTTCATTGCAGTACAGCCTCTTAAGTGAAATACCTGAAAATGGATTCTTAGCCTAGGAGCTTTACTGGGCTTGTACAGCCATATGTGTTTGAGCCATCAGAGTCAGAATCCTATTTGGAAGACTAACTCTGGTTAAACAGCACACATAAAGCATCTTAAATCTTCACAAATGCTTCATGTGGGCTGAAACGAAACTGCTGTACCATTTAAGGTGGAAAGGAACACTGGAATAAGAGGCTGCCCAGTATGGAACAAACATCAGCATTATGGTATGCAGTGATACTACCACTACCTACTACTGAAGTTTACCTCTCAAAATGCACTTTTTTCTAGCGAAAATGTAGCTACAATGTCTAATGTGACAGAAAGTTAACCCGTGACTGGAATTCCAACAATAGGTGCTCTTAAAGACACAAGTTTAACTAAAATTTCAGTGCAAATGCAAGATTTGGGTCATGTAATATGGATTTTGTGAAGGATTATATTATACTTTAGTGTCATTAATTGGTAACTAGCCAAGTCAGACTAGCAAGGTTTGCTTAAAAGCCAACTGAAGTGAAATATGCTAGTGGGTGAACTTACTTCCTCAGTTTTTCATCAGTGTGGCTCTTCACAAAATCATTCCACCTCTTCCTCATCTCACTCTTATTAAATATAAATACTGAGTCATTCTGCAAAATCCGACCAGCTCTTTTAATATATTTTAGTGCTAGGGGAGGGGTCATGCTAATTATGGCTCCAGTGTGTCAATGTATAATTTGTTTAGAAACAAATTCCTTGACTTATATTATATGGCTTTTAAAGTAGGCCCATGGTGGCAACAAAATCACCACATGAAAAACAGCTGTGGTGTAAGATTAAACTGGGAGACCAAATACCTGTATCATAAGCGGTCTATGTAATGATGTACGTTTTGCATTTTGCATTTCTTTACTTATTATTTGGTCATTCTAAATTTGCTTCCAAAACGATAATAACATATCCAACATCTTCATTTTCTTAGAATACACAAAATATACAGAATATAAAACAATGCTGCACATGGTGTTTGACACTATAGTTGCACAATAATTGTCAAATTGCAGTGCTATTGGGAAGGAAGATTAAGGTTAACAGGAACAATAAATGATGATAGATTTAGACTGATATGGGCAAAATCACAGTACAGAAGTAGTGTCTCTTAGTATGGCCTCAGGCTGCCATGTTTGCTAATGCAACATGTCAGACGTCTCAGCATGGAGTTGTAGAGGTTCCTAATGGTGTCCTGTGATAATCCATCCCAAGCATCTTGAATATTCTCACACAGTTCCTGCAGATTTTGTGGTAAGGGTGGAGGTGGAATGACACAAGACACTTAGGGTTAGGGTTAGGGTCTTGGTGCTGAGCACAGTGCCTCCACACACAGATTTGTTGGTCTGCTCCACCAAGACAAAAGCAGGACTCATCATTGACAATGATCCACTGCCATTCTGAGTCACTCCATGACAGCCTGGGATGATACCACTGCAGTCTTTGTTGACGCTGTTGTGGTGTTAAGGGCAGTAATGGTCTGCGTGCATGTAGTCCTGCGTCGTGCAGCCGTCTGCTAAAGGTGCTGGCACTAACAGGATGACTCATTGAGGGCTTCACTGCTCGCTGAGGGCATCACTGCTCCACAATCATGGCTGTTGGGTCAGTCAGGTACAAGGCATGTCCTTGCTTATGTCACATGCTTGGCCGAGCGCGAACTTGAATCACAACACAACAGGTGTTCTGTTGAATTCAGATCTGGTGAATAAGAAGGCCACTGAAGAACACTAAACTCATTGTCATGTTTATGTTCAGATAGTCTGTGGAATTTAAGCAATAACTGCCATTAACAGGCACATACAAGTGCCAAGAAAACGTTTCTTAAACCATTACACCACTTCCACCAGCCTGGACTATAGACGCAAGGCAGACTGGGTCCATAGACTAATGCTGTTGCCCCCAAATTCATACTCAGCAGAAATCAAGATTCATCAGACCAAGCTGGGTTTTGTCAGTCTTCGGATGAGATTTTTGGTTGTTGATATGTCTTGGAGGGTGGATGTGTTTACATTGCTCTAACAAATGGCACAAATGAATCCCCAACCACCTCCTGAAGTGGTTTGAGCTATTAGATTTGTATCAGTTTTTTTGCATTTTTAAGTGGCTTGGTCTTTTCCAGATATAATCCTGATAAGGCACATAAACCAGATGCAAATAAGGTCAAGACGTTTACATCTATAGAACTGTTACTCACTGAATGATTTTTCTGTATTGTGCCACGCTCAAAGACTGCTCTGCATGAAATCGCAGAAGATCAGCAGTTACAGTAATACTCTAACAAGTCTGTCCAGCACCATTATGGCAAATCACTGAGATGATTTTTTCCCAGTTGAACTGCTGCTACATGATTGGCTGATATAACTGCAGATAACTGCCTGAATGAGCTGGTGTACAGATGTTACTAATAAGGGCCTCAGTGGGTGCATATGTGCAGGTTTGGGAAGGGTATATCATCAAAATATTTAATAAGAAAGTATCAAAATGTAGTGATATTTTACATGCAAAATAAACAACACCAATCATGTTCTTTAAACATATAAAAAAGGCAAATGTGGTAGACATTTAGTATTTGTTTTCAGTGCATACACATAAACACACAAAGAGTAAAAATCTCACCTGTCTCCAATTATCAAATATAAAGATGGTGCTCTCCTCGTCATCCACGGTGACAGTTCGAACATAGCCCTCTCCTACAAGACACACACAAACAGCCGTGACCTGAGAGAGTGAAAGGTTCCTGAGGGACTGCTGTGGTTTTTTTTCCCTCTCTTACGGCTTGTGTAACAGCAATAAGCTCCCTTCGGAGCACAGACCACCACACACTGCAGATAAACAACTTACATTTGGCTGAGCACTGTTATCTGCTGCATCATTTTTGCTATCATAAGGTCATGATTCCTGGTCTCCATTTAGCCAGCGAGCTGTCTAGGCAGAGAGGCTACATTTAGGGCATTTGTCTTATAATTTGACATTTGCCGATAGACTGACATTTCATTGGCACCTAATACTATGTGGTCTGCTTTTCTTCCCAAGGTAAACTAACCAGCATGTATATTTGTATTAAGACCCAACTGAAATAACATTTGTCTGACAACATTGACCAATTGTCATGATTATCATCATTGTCAGCAACAGAACATATGTCTTTCCAGTTTCTGCACAATTTTACTCACCAGCCACTTTATTAGAAACTGAAAAGCTGAAATCTGAAAGCTCTACCACGATGGTGTACAGTTAGAGACTGTAGCTCATCTAAGCCCATGTCAGTGTCACTGCAGAAGGTAGAGGGCAGCTCATAAATTCTGCAAAAATGGGTTACGGAATGTAACTGTGTACCTATAAAGTGGGTCTGTATGGTAAGTGAATCTCATAAAGTAGAAGTACAAGATATACATTTCAAATAAAGTGGAAGGTGATAATAAAGTGGATGGATAACTGCAGCAAATCATTGTACCATCAGAATCCACAGATGCAGTCCTGTCCATCTCCCCTGCGAGGGCGATAGCAAGTGATGTTTTGCCCACGCCATTCTGGCCGAGTAGTGCAATCCTCAGGGGGCCACCCTGCCTCTCCTCCACGTCTGCACTAATGACCTCATCCTGTGCCGGGATGAAGCTTATTGGAGGAGGGGACGTCCCGCCAAGTCCTGGCGTCCAGTCACAGTCATCGTTGACTGCTTCTTCCCTTCTGAGCTGATGTTTGATTGGAACAGGGGTGCTTCCTCTACGGAGGGGTGGGGCACTGGATAAAGTCATGCTACAGAAATTAAAAGATCAGATTAGTCATCAAGCAGAATTAGAACAGAATTAGAAACCAGACAGTCAAATGGGATGACCTGGGATCGGGATGTCAGAATATTTTTTTCTCAGTACAGGGATACTGGCAGTATATCTAGAAAGCTGAATAGCTGCATGTATCATAAAAGAGAGATTTAGATAATGTTAAAGAGCCAATAAACACTGTGTGTCCACTTGTGTGTGTGTGTGTGTACATGTTATGTACTGTGAAAATATTTTAAGGTATGTTACATTTTTGCCATATCATTCACATTTAGGCTGAACAAAGATCAGTATAGGGGATATGCATGTGATGTCACAGTTGGTGGGAGTCACTGCGATTACACCCACTATGTGCCAGTGTGTATCCATTCAATGTTAATGCCGCGAAAACACAAAAACATCTAAAATGGGAAAAAGCAGTTGTGCATTTTACTGTACAACTGTACAGCTGCACCACTGAAGGTAAAACAGGGAAAGAAGCAGGTGAATAATAAGCTGATTTCATCTTCGTATTCAGTCCTGCAGATCACAGAAACAACTGGAATCCAGGCAATGATACATGGACTTGCAGTTGCCGTTTCATAATATATTGACTCATCAATTACATATTTAGCATCTTTTTACCATTTTATATGCTGTGTAAATGTAACATTTTTGTCATCATTAATTAAAAAAAACATACATGAAGATAAGCCTTGTGTTCAAAGAGGGGTTAGTTAGACAGTGCTAGCCAGCTAAGACAAACTCAGTTTTCTTTATAAGGCAGAATTCCTCAAAGCAACAGTTAGCTAGATAAGTTTAGAAGGGAGAAACATTAAAGATCACAAGAATGTCACTGTCCACAAGAATCTGTATTTTACTATCCAACTGCCTTTAATTTAAGCAGATAATCAGTTGTTTTATTCCCAGTTTCACTGTTTCTCCTAAAAACCGCAGCCTGGCTGTTTTGCCACTCACTCCGAATGAGGGGGTGTATTCTGGCAGGAAAGGTGACGTCAGTGGATAGCCTCTATTACATTATTAATTGTTATTGTGACAAACTGTATCACATTACATCATAATATGCTTTTCTGGGCATATCATTGTTCTCAACATGCCCTAATAAACTCAGAACGACACCATTATTAGTTCTGTGTAACTGGATGTAGTGCAGATCAGTGCATGAAATGTGGAATAAAAATCCCTGTTCTTCATTCACCAATATCTTCCAGAGTTTTATTTGAAATCTGTTCTTGAGAAAAAATTTAAGACAATGTCAGATGGACATGACGTGTTCTTAAAGTGTAGAATCATTTGCACCTTTGCGCTCCTGATTGTTCGTAGATTCCATTCTTACCTAAGACCAAATCCCAAACAAGGAAACACAGGCAGATGTGTTAACACCCACCGTCCTCATACTTAATGAGAGTATTCTTTAAATGTGGTACGACCGGGGTGTTTTTGTCTGTTCTAACTGAGAATCTGTGTATCGCAACACATACAAATTACTGAAGCATCGTGATGTTGTATTTTGCCATATTGTCCACTAGGGCTGAACGATTTGGCTAAAATTTCTAATTGTGATTTTTCTGAGCAATATTGTCACAGGGATTTCAATTGCAAAAATCTGTAAATTAAGGTCCAGACCTTATTTAGGCCAAGAAGATGAGCGTATCCACTTTTTTCTGGCTTGAGGCTTGAACGTAGCCAGTTAACACATCAGACTGCCAGTTAAATATGGTTGTTTTCATGTACACAGTACTGGGGTCATTTCCGATTGGTCTACCCATCTACAAGTGCTTCACGAGCTTTGTGTTATTAGTTTAAAATTTCCCACCTCAAATTTGTCACAGCAAGATAATGAATAATGTAGGCTGTTATAAAAACTGCAGTTGTTGCGAACTGAAAATCGGATCCTTTCAAATGGTGATTTCAACATAAAAATAATTCATCTTTCAGTTCTACATTTCCCCAAATTAAATGTTTAGATACACTTGACAGTTTAGGCTGTAATAAAAATAATTGCAGCTCCTGCTATTTCAAAATTGCATTCTCATAAATTGCGATTGCGATATAGAGCTGATTAATCTTTCAGCCTTATTGTCCACCTTGATCATTCGGCTTTTTGGTTCTGTGGTTTTCATCAGACCAAATACTGTGGAAGGTGAATCTCTTCATTCTGAGCTCAAAGAAATCACTATGACTATGAAGCATCTAGCCCTCCTCACTGTTACCTAACAGGCTGAAAACTGGACGTTTCTGAAAAGAGAGAGAGAGAAAGAGCGAGAGAGCGAGAGAGAGAGAGAGAAAGAGACATTGCATGCACAACAACCCCCTACACTTCTACATTTCTAACCTTTGTTTTCTAACAAAACACCAGTCAAAAGCAAGAAAACCAAATTTAACCATTAACCCATTTTTATTAGCAGGGATGGGCGATACCACTGATTTCCCAACCGATCCAATACCAAGTAATACCAAGACTAATATCCCGATATCGATACTGATACCTTAATGTATGTGATTTTCAACAATGGTAGAATTATTAATTATTATTGTGACTATTAATAAAAGGTTCAGAAATGTAGGTTCTTTCTTTATCTCTTCTTTAATAAGAAATCACATAACAAAATTCAGTTTAGTGTCCAGTAATGTTGAAACTATGTGTTTAAACCTGTATTTTGCGTCCACTGAAAATTTAGTAACTAAATGTGTATTGATTAGATTGAAAGTACAGAGGAAGGAGTAGGTGGAAGGAAAAGTAATTCCTATGCTACACCATCATACTACAACATTCACAGCAGCATTTTGCTTGAGAGATAGAATACACATCCGTCCTGCTAAATAAACAAACAAATAATATCGATATTTTTATGACAGAATCGAGGAAACGCCAGGATCGGAGGTATCGATGTTATCGTAACATAAATTTAACAGGCTACCAAAGTCTCCTCTTAGTCCAGAGCACAAAATACTCCCACTCCCTCTGGATCTCTGAATAGAACTCCTACAGATCTCCTTTTCAGTCCGTACCCTGTCAGTAACGTTACTGAACATTTATTCAGGTTTGTTGTGTCTCATTTGTCGTTAGCCGCATAGCCAGCATAGCAAAAACTGCTTTGCCTCGTAGCACTGCAGCAAGTTACACATTTTAGCACCAAAAAAACATACACCATGACCATAAACACCCCACCAAACCGCCTGAAACGTGACATCTGTACTCTTTAGGCTAACTGGTCATCAGTAAAGTCGCTAAAATGTGCTGAATTAAGAGTGAGAGACAAGAACACAGAAATTTAACGGAGCAAAGAAACCGTGAAGTAAATAACAGCTGCTCAGTGAACTCCTCACATCAGCGAGCGCCACGAATCAGCTACAGACGGCGGAACTCTACAGTATAAACCTGAACCGCCTGTTTACAACAAAGTTTGAGCCTCAGAGCTGGTCGTGTGAGATGACTCCGGGTGTGAAAGTACAGCAAGGGCTAGTTTATCGCTCGGTTATCTATCCCTCCTACCTCTCTCGCCCATTAGAGATCCTCTCACAGCGCGGTGTGTCCGTTACTCCGGTTTGTGCTGCTCGGTAACGGCTGCGCCTCGCGCTCCGCCTCCTGCTCTCCCACTCAGAGGCGCGCGCGGCTCTACGCTCACTCACCTGCTACACAGCAGCACTACGGACAGCTCTCTCTCTCTTTCCCTCTCTCTCTCTCTCTCTCTCTCTCTCTCTCTCTCTCCCTCTCTCTCTCTGTTTTATATATGGCGTATTTCTCTTTCCCCTTTCCTGTTTATCTCTATCATATCTCTGTGTTTTTATGTTTTTCTTTGGGCGTTATTTCTCTCTTTTTTATCCATCTCTCCCTCTCTCTCTCTCTCTCTCTCTCTCTCTCGTGTGTACATGTGTCTCTACTTCTATTTTTCAGCCAGTCTCTATATATTTATATTTTCTGTTATCTGTTTTCTCTCTCTCTCTCTCTGTTTTATGTACGGGGTATTCTTTATTTTTGTTTGTTTGGGTTTTTTTGTTCTTTCTGTTTCTCTCTTTTTTTCTCTCTCTCTGTTTTTGTATGCTTCTCTCATTTTACCTCTCTCTCTTTTTCTTTTATTTCCTTCTCTGTATTTGTTCTTTCCTTCTCTGTGTTTTTGTGGGTACATGTTTCTTTATTTCTCCCTCTATCTCTCTCTGTTTCTTTTCTTTCCCTCTGTATTTGTTCTTTCTTTCTGTGTTTTTGTGTACATGCTTCTATATTTCTCCCTTAATCACCCTCTCAATATATTTTTATCTCTCTCTCTCTCTCTGTTTCTTTTCTTTCCTTCTCTCTATTTCTCCCTCCCTCCCCCCCCCCCCTCTCTCTCTCTCTCTCTCTCTCTCTCTCTCTCTCTATATATATATATATATGTACATACATACATACATCCCTCTCTGTATTTGTTCTTTATTTCTCTAATGGCATATTCATTTGTTTTGTCTTTGTTTTCTATTTCTATGTTTTGTACGTTTTCTTTGCGCATTCTTTTTGTCTTTTTCCCATCTTTCTTTCTCTCTCTCTCTCTCGATTCCTCCTTCCCCTTTTCTGTCTCTGTTTTTGTGTGCTCTCTTTCTCTCTTTTTTCACCCACCTCTCTCTCTCTCTCTCTCTCTCTCTCTCTCTCTCTCTCTTTCTCTGCATTAGTGACTCACTAGTAGTAGAGAGAAAGAGAGAGGGAGGGAGAGAGAGATTAAGCTATAAGCTAAACGATTCTTTTTCAGACGTGCTGTTGTGGATAACTCGACTCTGATCGTTTATTACTGCACCCCCCCCC
>CM067481.1:6366419-6405690 GCA_034552555.1 Semaprochilodus insignis
ACCTCACCCCACCCCGCCCCCACCAGGAGCAGCAGAGTCTACACACAGCTCCATTAAGATCACAGATTGTGGAGAGTCAATAGGGGGCAGCAGAGAACAATCAAAGAGCCCCTCAGCGGCGCCGTGTGTTCAGGTAGTTCTGTTCTGATGCGATCATTTAACAGCAGAAACAAATGAGACCCAGAAATCTATTTAAACCACATTCACACTCACTCCAGCCAGTGGACACATGCAACAGCCGAAACCCACACGGATCCAGCCTCCACTTATCAGCAATAAACTTCTGTGTGTAAGGGCGTGTGTGTATTCAGCTGCTTGTGGGGACATCTTGACGTTGTGGGGACATTTGGCAGAAATGGAAGTACCCCACAAAGATGGGAATACAAATACTTTTGTTGGGACCAAACGTGTCCGGGCTAGATATCTGTGGACACTTTGACATTGTGGGGACATTTGGCTGGTCCTCATTAGGAATAAACTACATTCTTTAGACAGTATTTTAAGCAAATGGGAAAATGTTAGCTTTTGGTTGATGGGGTTGAAAAATTGGATTAGCATCGTAACATGGAAGCTTTTAGCTGCATTAATACAGGCAGTGATGGGTATGTGCTTTTAGCTGTCTCTGGGGGACTTACGTCACTCTTGGCATCATGGTCATTTGCAGCATTGCGAGTGACGCAAAAAACACTTTGAAGTCCGATTTAAGCAGCCGGAACATCCAGACTGAAATGCATTTGTAGAAAATAACAGCTCTAAATGTGGTTTGGGTCCCAGTTGCACAAGTCAGACTTTAAATTAAAATTAGTCTGGATACAAGCTGGGCATGCGAAAAATCAGATTTGGTCTGGCAGCCTGAACATAACCTTAGACACAGTGGGGGCATTTGGCTGGTCCTCATTTGGGAAAAAAAGTGTTTTTGCATTTAAAGAAAAAGATAAAGTGTTAAGAGATTTGCTTTACGTAGCATTAACTACAACGATGGTAATATGAATATGCACATCTGTGTGTGTTTATCTATTTATGGGGACCAAGAAAATTGTGGGTACTATGACAATGTGGGGACATTTAGCAGGCCCAAATGGCTCATGGGGTTTTTTGGTTCATGGGGTTGATGTTAGGATTGGCTTAACATCATAGCATGGTAGCTTTAAATGCCTTATTACAGACAATTTTGGAATAATCCCACAAAGATGGGATTACAAACATGTAGGTTTGTGTGTTTAGCTGGTTGTTGGGACCAGGAAGTCATGGACATTGACAAAGCAGGAATGAAGGAACCCCACAAAGATGGCAATACAAAAACACAAGTTTCCATGTCTGTGTGTGTTTGGCCGTTTACAGGGACCAAATGTCTCTGGGATAGAAAAGTGTGGATATTATAATATTGCAGGGACATTTGGCTGGTGCTCACATGTTTACACAAAAGTCAGCATTTAAAGAAGCAGTGCAGAGTGTAACCTTTAGTCGAGTAGAGGATGCATAGTGCAACCTGCTGATACAGATATCAAAACATCCTAATTATTCTTTTAATGCTCCTAACATTTCCGATAACAACATTTCTTAGCTTCTTGTTTGAATTTTCTTGTTCCACCTCAAATGGTGCTGCATTTGCATTCTGTATGTAAATGCTGCACCTTTTAAGGTGGAATGGGAAAATTCAAGAATAAGAATAAGAAGTTGACTTCAGCCTCCTGGTCGTATTGTAGATGAAGAAATTTAAGCTACAAAAATATCCTCCCCAGTATGTGCGGAACCCCTGATAAATGTGCTAAAAGACTCTCAGCTGGTGCTATAGAGCCACCAAAATGAAGCTGCTGTTTCAAGGTTAAATCATGAAAGCCAGTGTGTGATCGGTCCATTCTAAACTACTGCAGCAACATTGCAGTTCTACATGGTAGCGTCTGTTATACACTCATCATCAAAATAATAGCTGCACCCAGGAGGAATCAAACAACAGGAATGAAATTTGGCAGGTAGGTTTGACATTGTTTTGACATGTGACGTAAGCAAAGATGGTCCTTATGCCTGAGTGACCCAAACAACCACAATTGTGGATATTCAGTAAGCAGTGATGTCCTCCATGAGTCATCCTGTTAGTGTTGGCACCGTTGGCAGACAGCTGAAAAACACAGGACTACATGCATGCAGATCGTTACGACGACTGTCCTTAACACCATGTCAACGTCACCAAAGACTGCAATGGTGTCATGCCAGACTGTCATGGAGTGACTCAGAATGGCAGCAGGTCATCTCCAGTGACGAGTCCTGCTTTTGTCTTGGTGAGGACAACCAACGAATCCGTGTGTGGAGGCACCGTGGTCAGTGCCAAGATGAACGGGTGTCACACATCCAGAAGACCCGGTGTCACTCCACCTCCACCCCTACTGCACAATCTGCAGGAACTGTGTGAGAATATTCAAGCTGCATGGGATGGATTATCACAGGACACCATTAGGAATCTCTACAACTCCATGACAAGACGTCTGGCATGTTGTATTATCACTACTTCTGTGTATCTCAAAAAAATATTGCCCATATTAGTCTAAATGTATCATCATTTATTGTTCCTGGTAGCCTTTAGCTTCCTTCCCAATAGCATTGCAATCCCACACTTCCTTCTGGGTGCAGCTGTTCTTCTGATGGTGAGTGTATGTAGATATAAAAGACTTATTGTAAGCTAATGAAAGCACAACGATTCCTAGTCACAGATAATTATACACTAATTATGGTGAAGGAAAAATACCCCACAAAGACAGGAACATGAACATGTGTTTAGCTGTTTGTGGTGACTTTTATTTAAAAAAATTGTTTTCTTTTGGATCATACAGCTTAAGGTAATGGTTGAATTAAGTACAGGGTGCTTTCTAGTTATAGGGAGTGATATAGAGAGTCACTTGGGCCCCAAAACACCAGCAGACCCCAAGTATGTATGTATGCATGTATTCTTCTTCTTCTTCTTCTTCTTCTTCTTCTTCTTCTTCTTCTTCTTATTATTATTATTATTTCATTTTTGTCCAAAAAGCCAGAGAATGTCATACATTTAAATTTGAAAAAATGAAAAAGTGGGGTGTGGGGTGAGGTGAGGTGTTGTGTTGAGTAGAATTGAGTAGAACCTTTGTAAGGTTGAACCCGAAGGTTGAACAGCAGAATGACCATTTTGACACTGTGCAGACATTTGAATGTTCCCCATAAGTTAAAAATGCTTTTTCATATTTCTGTTAAGTGTTTCCATTTTAGTCGTTTTTCACTTTCTGACATAATCTGACATAAAAAATGTCTGTTGCTCTTTACATTGTGTGTAAATTGCATGATGAACATTGCATGATAACTTCTGCTAAAAAGTTATAATATTGGATATACAAGGTTTTTCTCTGACAGCAGTGATATTTTAAAATGCAGTTTGTATTTGAAACGGTACAGAATTTGGTTACTAAGTTTAGGTTTAGGGTATGGATATATATGCAGAGCAGCAGTTAGCCACAGTAGCACAGATGTCAAGAAAGTACCTCACAAAGACAGGTAAACAAACTTTTGTGTGTTCATGTTTCAGGGAAGGATCCAGTTGTCCTGAGACAATGAAAGAACCATGACTCCTACGTCTAGGAGATACAAACATGTATATAATGTTATGTGTTGTGTGTAGCTATGTGTTCCAGTGTTTCACATGAGCGCAATGGATGCTCATTTCACAGTTAGAACATGAATCTGTCCGTGCTTCCAACTACAATTGGCGTGTGTGTGTGCGCGAAGCGTCAGCGTGGCATAGAAGCAGGGTGAGTGTGCATGTAACTCTGTGTACGTCCTGTCCACAATGGCCTCCTGCCTTTTCCAAAGCGCTCCGGCAGTGAGCTGGCCCAGGCCTATTATCCCCCTAATCCCTAGCCTATTGTACCAGGCCCGGGAGAGAGAGAGCGAGAGACAGAGAGAGGGAGGGAGGGGCAAGGGTGAGGTCATCCTAAACAGCTCTTAGCCAGGGTCACTGTCTTTCTATAGCGAAAGCGAGGGATACAGAGAATGAGAGAGAGAAAGGGAGGGGAGAGGGGATGTTAGGAAAACGTGAACTAGTTAAAGGAAGAGGCAGCAATAGAGGCCGGCATGCAGGAACATTCAAATCAGTCTGAAACAAACAAATCACTGGTGATTGAGCCAAGCGCTCCAAACAAAGATCTAAACCAATTAGCCATATTCTCTAATCAGCTACATGCCGAGGGTGTGAATAATAATGATCCACAGGTGGTAAAAATATCTTTATTTCATAGGAAACCACTACAATACAGCATAAACCAAAAACGATAGTAATAGTGATTGGAGTCACCGTCAGTGTCATCGTAATCATGGCAATATCTGTAATCAAGCTACAAAATAAATGAAATACACACTAAGCATGTCAATAAAACAGTAAACCAGCAAATGATCAAATGGAGCTGATCATTACATAAACAAACAATAAATAAATACTGTAAATAAATAAGGGAAATAAATTATACAGACAAGCTTAATCCACAGACCTACACTCAGCGGAAAAAAGATCAAGAAAAGAAGCAAAAAGTTCTAAGTTACTCAGATGACACTGTAGTAACGTTGTATGGAATCATTGTACTATTGGAATCGCACTATATGTCCCTGCATTTCACCCAGTTATAAAAAATGAATAATAACAATAACCCACAGTGTCCAGCTCTGTGAATTCGGAGGTGAATCGGTTGTTAGTCTCTTTGAAACTGGTTCAAGAGCATCACTCTGTAACAAACCTGGTACTTTTGTTTTTCTCTCAGTTCGTTTCAATGTGTGCGTCTCAGTACCTAGTGAGCCGTCTAAATAGGCAGCATTTAAACCAACAGAGATTTCACTGCTCGTTCCCAATTGCTAATGTGATCTAGCACTGGCTAGCTAAGCAAAGTTAGTCATCAAGTTAGCATTTAGAGGAAATAGAACTAGCTAGCATGTCGTAGCTGTCCATAGAACAAAATGTATCTTCATTTTTGTCGATTTTTACTTATCATTTGAAAGCAGCAGCTGGCGTTTACACTGTGTGAAAATTTCACCCTGAATGGGCCAACAGAAATTGCTCACACTCATTTAGGAAAAAGTCTGGATCCATTGACTTACATTAAAATTAAATTAGGGTTTTGCCCTCTCCTGTAAAGTTGCCATTTTGGAGAATGGCAATATTAAATATTCAAGAGTTTTTTGTCATGTCAATATTTGGAGAATAATGTTTGGAGAATAATCTACAAATTGTCCATATAGGCCTAGTTGTTTGGTTGACATTTGAGAACTTCACTGCTTGCTGTTTAGCTTCTGTTCACCATCTTTACTGACTTGTTTGTGGTATTGCCTCAGTCATTAAGTATATCGCTACTGTCAGAGCAAAATGATAACTTTACAGGAGAAGGAATAAACTGTACTTTTGTCAACGTCAAGGCATTCCAAATCATTGTGGGTCATTTGTTGTGGTCTGTTCATCACGAAATTTACACACAATGTAAAAGGAAATCAGCATTTCCAAATTATGTCAGAAATGATAAAAAGCCAAAAATAGAGATATGAGGTTTTGGTATGACAGGAGTGATATTTAAGATATGGCCTTAATTTAAATATTTGTTCTGATATCTTAGCAGGCAGCAGACAATTTTTAACAATAAGACAACTGATGGCAGCCATCAACTAGCGCTAGCTAGCTAAGCAAAATTAGTTAGTTAGTTGGCCATGTGAAACAACAGTTTGAGGCACCAGATCTACAAATTCTTCATGTGGTGGTTAAAAAAAGGTTCCCAATTGATAATCTTACCTAACTGACAACTTTCAACAGCAAGACTGTACCAACCTAGAGCTAGCTAGCCAAGATAAGGTTAGTTAGCTAGTTGGTTATTTGAAACAATAGCCTGAGGCAATAGAGCTAGCCACATATTTTTATGCTATTGCTTGCTGCATTGCTTTGTCTGCTCCTGGAAGTTAGTGTTTTAGTAGAATTGCCTTAATAAAGGATACAGATACTTTAGCAGGCAGCATATACATTAAGCCACATCTGAGCCTCCATATCAAGGAGATGCATTTGATGACCCAAAATGCTGCCTACATAGACAGCTCACTACATATTAAGACATATTGAAAGACGCAGTCACTCAAAACCATTTAATTCACTCCGCCATGCTAATCGCAGACCCATCTCAATGCCACAACACGGGGATGATGTATTGCGTTCCAAACACCTGCAAAAACCACAATGCGTTCTGCTGTCGAGTGTATATATTTCCAAACCAGCAGTAGTATTTCAAAACCAGTATATTTATTGCAATAATGAAGCTTTATCACAAGTATATGACATAAACCCCCACCGTATTCTGTTTTCTTCTCCTCCGGAATGAATGAGATGTCAGAATGCAACACTACACGGTAAAGTCCTTAAATGCTTGTACAGCTTCCTTTTTAATGTATTCCACCTCAGCGTCTCTGACTAAAAGAGGAAGGAACTGAAATACCTAAGATTTGCATTGACCTTTGGGAATCTGATCACTCAAACACACAAAAAAAGATTAACCTTATGATTTATACAGTCTTGATCAAAAGGTTATAGAGCAGCAGTTAGACTCATCTTCGACAAAGTCCTTATCCAACAATCAGTTTGGAGTTGTGGCACATGGTGAAAACCATGAGAGCACCAGGAGCCTCAGTGGTTCATATGTGAGGGCCTTGCTAGCGCTCTGATGTCTGGTGCTACCAGACAGCTGTCTCTAATTGTCCCTTACCTGGTCGGTCTCTTTCAATGTGGACAGGGCATGTATGTTGAAAAGATGAGATTGCATTCAAAAGTGGCAAAGCCTTTTTTATTGTGCTAGTACAAACCTCACAGTGAATCCTCGGCCAGCAGCAGAGAGCACAGTCCTTAATGGAGTTGGATTCCAGGGCTTTGGTTTTAGCCCTAATTTGCCAGTCAAATTGAACCCGCTTTGGTTAAGTAGCTTATTTCACTGTTGAGGATCCCTCCCCTCTCACCTCCCATCATCTGAGAGACTGGCTAGCTCGCTGGGATGGGGCAGTTCTCCTTGCTGCTCTCCGGTTCTTTCCATTCGGCAGAAAGCATCATAGGAAATAGTCCGGGGGCGGGGAAGGCGGGTTGTTGGCTTGAGTGGGCGGGGCTTCACCAGAACTAACGAGTTTCTCGTAACGGGCCTTGTAGGCGTCCCGCTCCCTCAACACACGGGACAGCTCACACTGCAGCTGCTCCAGCTAGAGAGAGCAAGACAGAGAGAGAAAGGAAATGAAGCGATGGAGTGAGGGAATAAGAGAGAAAGAAGAAAATAAAAGAGAAGAAGAAATAGACAGAGAGAGAGAGAGAGAGAGAGCGTGAGACAGCAAGAAAGAAAAGGAGAGGGTAAAGATGGAGTGGGAAAGGAAATGAGATAGACAGAGAGAGATAAGCAAGGAAACAAGAGAGGGATGAGAAATGAGAGAGATGGAAAGAAAAAGGACAGAGTAAGACAGAATGAGATAGAGAGATCAATGGTGACGGAGACAAAGAGAAAGACATGGAGAGAGATAGAGAAAAAGAAAAGATGGGGTGAGAGGAAGAGAGAGAGCGAGAAAGACAGCAGTGGAGGGAGTGAAAGAGAGTTCATTTGTAAATTCTTATGTAATGGTGAAATTCTTGGCATTCTCAAGCGCCTCAGCCGCCAGCTGCACTCTATTTAAGACGCATTACGTTTCAGTGCATTCAGATTTGCATGCTATCAATACGAACACAGAAATTGAAAAGGCTAAAAATGTCACTGGCGGCGAGTGAATCCTCTCCATGTACCACTCCAAACACATTTCATCCTTCCTCACGTGCTTCACTGTGTAAAATGTACAAGGTTTTGCTTTTATGGAAGTTGAGTTTGTGGCTCGGGAGATGATTGAACCCCTTGAGGTCTAGTATTCAGTCACTACACTCTTAGATATAAAGGCTAATGGTTACAGATGGCATATCGGTATTGATGGTATAGTCATCGGGCTGATATCAGTAGTAAATGCTGGATACTCAAGGTTTCAAAAAAATCCATCTATGATAGCACATTCCTGCTTCTATTGATGGTTCCTGGCTTGGATATATGACTGCATATGACTGAAATGGAAATACACTGATCTGATACACTGACTGAAAAGGTCTGCATAATTGAGTCATTAAGAGGAAACCGAGTGACTTGGTACAAAATACCCTGGTCTACAGAAACTCATAGAGTCAGAATATTAACAGTGATGGTAATAGGAACCAGACGTCTGAATGGCCTGAAGAGCTAAATCTCAGAAAGTTACTATATGAAATGATTTCTCGACTCCTGAGACATTGTTTTATGATAGTTTTGAGATCAAGAGGTATGTAGAAACAAAAGGATGGTTCTTGGTTTAGACCATTTGTAGGGCACAAAAAACTGTGATTGGCTGTAATCACCAACCCCCCTCTTGGACATATACACTACCAGTCAAAAGTTTAGACCCACCCAACTAAATGGATGTTGTTAGTGATCTTAAAGACTCTGCAGGCTTACACTTAACAGCTCTAACTGATCAGAGTCTGAAACAGTCCATACCCTGATATACCACATATACTCTTGATGTACCACAGTATTATATTTCTCCATATCTCCACCTTTAATATATATTTAGTTGCGCAAAATATTTTTTAGCACTTTTTCTGCACAGTGTAAAAGCTCTAGTTCTTCTTTCAGTTTAGTGAATATTCATGATGGACAGACCAATAGAATTGCTCCAAAACTGCTTAGAAATAACCTTTGTTCTATCAGCCTCCACTGCAGGTTAAGAAAGCTGTTTCATCCTCCTGTAAAGTTCCAGGACTGTATAATTCCTTGAGTGCTGGTTTCACTTTTATTCTAAAGTAAGGCATTAAGATAAACCTAAGGGAACTTTCTATGAGTAGCCGTGTCTAAACATTTGATTGACCCTGCACAGTTTTGTTCCAGCCTGCATCTAACTTGTTGCCCTCCCCTTACCTAACGCTAAGCATCTCATCCTGCCAGTCAAGGATTTTAAGAGAGGTCAGTCAGCTATACCATGTACTACAGTCCACAGGAAGGTAGATCTCCAAGACCAGGGTGGGTGACCACTGTTCCCTGCTAGGCAAACCAGGGTAGACCAGCATGGCTGGTCACCAGCAAATTCACCATATGGTATGTTTTGATCCTGGTATGCTGGTCAACCAACATATCCATGCTAGGGAGACCAGCATAATCAGCACCAGGCCAGTTTAGACCAGCATGAAACTGACTGCATATCTTCAAGGTGGCAGCTTTATTATGCACTCAGCAGCTAATATGAAACCAAGTTACATAGAGAGTGAGCAATTGAAGAGTGGGTGGGCTTATTGAAGTATCAGGTGCTTTGTGTGTGTACCTGCTGTGTGAGGACGTGTTTCTCAGACTCAAGCGCATGCCGATGCTGCAGCCGTTTGTACCGGCATGACTGGGCATAACCGCGGTTCTTCAGGGTCCTGCGCTTCTGCTTCAGGCGAACCACCTCATCCTTACTCACACCACGCAGGTGTCTGTTCAGCTCCCGCACGGACAGACTGACCAGCTGCTCGTCCGAGAAGCGCTCCTCTACGGCGCACTGAGGGAGTGAGAGAGAGAGAGAGAGAGAGAGCGCAAGAGAGAAGGAGAACAGAAAGAAGGAGAAGAAGAAGTGCACATAGTCATGTACTGGGCCTAATGCAAACACACATCAGAAGCTGAACCGAATTTAGGATGCTAAGAAAATACTGGATATTAATCAGTTAATATGGAATGTTACTTCACACTGTATAACAAGTATCAGTGAGCTAAAAGAAAGTCTGGCCAAAGTGAAAATCTGTAGTAAATATGCTCATCCATTAGTGGTGCCATGATAGTCCAGAGGGAGGTTATGTTACCGCCAAAAGGCAAATATCCGCATTAGCTTCTACAAAACTGTATTATATATACGCTGCCTTTAGCAAGAAATGAATAGGCTTTAATGAATAGATATCCAATTAATCTATGTAAAGTCAGATTTTGCCTGACTGTAATGTATCAACATACACAAACATGGTCAAGCATTTTTAGCAGAACGAATAAGATCACCAGACAAAAGATTAATTAGTCACCTTGCGTGTTTAAGGTGGTAGTAACTTAAGGCTCCTGCAGATGGCGCTGCACAAGGATGATGGGGCTATAAATACATGCAGGGTGTGAGAGTGACGGGATCCCTAGTTTGAGAAGAGGTGCTACAGTGCAGTGAATGTCTCGTCCCATGTGGGGAAAATGGCTCCAAAGCAGATGTTAATGATTGGCTAAAAGGAGTGACTGCATTTGGGCATGCCGAAGACCATAGTGTGAAGGAAGTAGCTGAATCTGCAGGTGTATGAAAGCATACAGTCATACGGGTCTATTAGCAGTGGCTAAAAAAATAAATCCCAGTCAACAGGAAACTCTCCTCAGAATTGTGCCAGGGAAGGCATACTGCCTTGAATTAGTTGATGGTCTAATGCTAACACAAGGGCTAACCAATGCATCGTGGGCTTCTACACAAGTTTGTCTACACAAGGTGACACTGAGCATGGATAAATATGTCTTCATTATTTTGGCTTTAACTAATGGTGGCTAGTCTAGTTACAGCTTTCCCTACCTCTGTCTTTTGATTGATCATATAGGAGAACATCACTGGCTCTTTGCTCAGGTTAAGGCATTAGTGTTTTGTGGTATGAAAGTCTAATATTCCTACTTAATTCCACCTACAAGCCAAATTGTCGTAAAATGATATTATTTAGCTTAATTGCTGGCCTGTATTTTCTCCTCGACCTGACCCAAACCAGCTGCCCTCAGAACAACTGTCCTTTTTACAGCTCACAGCAAATTATATTGTGTCCTTGTCGACAAGTCTGCACGACCTTAATGAAGATTTTCTAGTGTTTGTTAGCAATGTTAGCTTGGCAGCTCCAGCAGTAGAAGAATTTGGACACCAAACATGTCTTCGCTTCATCAGGGGTAAGTGGAAAATTATCCAAATTATTCCTTCAATTCCTCTGTTTGTAAAATACATTTATGTAGGTAACTCTATTCTTTTATATTGCTTTGTTCGCTCATGGTTTGAAAATTCAGGTCCACATCCAGTTCAACTCATTCATACTTGCAGGACACAGACTTGCATGGAGAGATTATAAGGATAGACTTGGTGACTGATGATGAGGATGGTAGCTCTTTGTTGACACATTAGAATGTGATTGTGTATGATGCATGCACGTGTATGCGGCTCGTGCATGAGCATGATGAGTGTAAGTAGCATCGTTACTTGACTTGTGTGTGTGTGTGGTGGGCTGCACATTTCAGCTGCACATGTTCATAATCTATAGTGTAATCTGACTGAGTGTGAGTGACAGTGATCGGGATTACACAACAATAATAGCAGATATTATGCTAATCTCATAGACCTGTTCCACATTCAGCCCCATAGATTTCCAACTGGTGTCCTGACAAGCCCGCAGCTTTGAAGCAACATCACACACACACACAGCATAACACACACTACTGTCTCGACCCATCAAATCAGCCCATTACTGCGACAGAAAATATCACAGACCAAAGTGGCATCAACCTTTGGACAAACATACTGTTCCAATTATATATTAATACACTGTAATACATGTTAAACTCAGTAGAGTTTTCAATGTGGTGCAAATGACACCTGTAGCCACAGCATTTTAAGAACAAACTGACATGGATGTAACAAATATAATTCATTCCAATGAGCTGTACTAGCCTGCCTTTGTATAGGGATGTTGGTTGGCCATTGTTTGGTCAGCTAAGAATGTTTGGTAACTCTTGTCGGGGAAATTGAGATATTTATCACAGAAGATATATTCATACTTTGACTAAACGTCTACCACTGGACATAGCCTTTCCGTAACAGCCTCCAAAAAAGCACAATGCCAATTTAACGCCAACAGAACAGCTTTTAAAGGCCAAGGTAGGGCAATCACTCTTAAATCCCAATTAAATTTGTGCTGTCTCTCTTAGCAGTTACTTAGTCAACTTTCTCAGTTGCTTCCATTGTATTCCAGTGCTTCCATCCACTGTCTGGACTCATTCTATGTTCAATTATGGAACCATGCAGTCTCGGCACAAGGTTGAGTGGAACGGAATCCTTTTGGTTTTGCAACAGGGATTAGTATAACGGTGCTCAGACGTTTCATACCTCAGGTTTCACTGCAGTAACCCAATTCCCTACAGTGAAGCGAGATAAGTTGCGCAATCCTCTAAACCACAGGTTAACTTTCCTGGTCCTGGAGGCTCCCATTCCTGTATATTTTAGTGTTTCTCCAGCTTCCAACACACAGTCTAGGTACATTGAGAGCAGGGAAACACTAAAAAGGGCAGGGCAGGGTAGGGCAGGCCAAGGGGTACTCCTGGGTCATGAACCACTGGATGGTAAAGTTCTGTTTTGGGCATTTTGTCTTTTCAACGAGTGTTCTTCCCCTAAACAATCATCAAATAAAAAGCTTTTCAAATGAAAGTTATAAGAAGAAAGATATCCAGGTGAAATCACAGTTGTAGCTCATAATGCTGCAGCCCATCATGCATACCTGACCAACTTGGAGCTGATGGTGATGATGATGAGTGCCATGCATGGGATGATGGGGATGATGATGGTGATGGTGCTGTGGGTGGTGAAGGCGGCCCTGTGGGCTGGGGGCCTGGGGGTAAGGGCCACTGGTTGGGTTTGCACTGTGCAGAGAGGGAGGGGCAGAGGAGACGAAGAGGAGAGGACGGTGACACAGCTCTGAGGCTTTGCTGACGGCTACATCACCTCCACTCTCGCTACTGGAATCTCCCAAGTTGCTGCTTCCAGAGCTCTGTGACAGGACAGGAAACTTAACGAGAAAGACAGAGAGACATCAGTATGCCGAAACGTAATAGAGAGTTCTGAGATTTTGGTGCAATTCATAGGTTATAGCCATATTTACGGGCACCTGCTGATTCCAAACTAGTGGTTCCCAGTCCTTGTGCTTGGGTAACCCTGCCTTATCTTTTTATCACTCTAGCAGAGTCCAATCTTATGGACCCACTACCTTGCAAAGTTCCAAATATTCTCTTTCCTGAACATGCCTGACCAAACAAAAAAGCTTGATAATTAGTAGATGATTTGGAATGGATGGTTTGGGGTAGGGAATACTTGAAACTTGGAAGGGCACTGGACACCCAGTTGAGATTGTTTGCTTTGACATCCTTGATTAGAGAATTGACCCCTTAAAATCCCAGGTTTAATACATTGTAAAGCTTATAATTTTGGAACCATGGGCAAAATACCTGTGAACTTACAGCCGCAGCAGCCGAATTGAGCAGGGCCTCCACAGCATCTTCACATCCCAGGAACCCCCCAATGGGACCCCTATCCCTGTCCCCTCTCTCTGGTGCACCTCCCAGGGCCCCCAAAAGTGAAGCCGCACCTCCCGGTTCTCCCCCGAACTGTTGCTGTAGTGCGGCTAACCAGATGAGGTCTTCCAAAGAGGCAGGATTAGGGCACTGCGGTGGAGCGCCTTGTGCAGGGCTGCCATCCGGATTGCCCTGAGAGGCCTGGCTGAGTCCAGAGACGTAGCCAGCAGAGACGGAGAGGGGAAAGGAGAGCGAGGAGGAGGAAGACGACGAGGCCGATGGAGGTGGATGGGCATCACTGAGGGTCGGGGAAGGAGGCAGGGAGGTGTAGGGGCTGGAGCTGAGGCTGGAGTCCGGAGGGGGGCGCACCACATAGGGGGAGCTGGAGGTGTCCCGCTGCTGCTGGAGGCCTACTTTGGAATAGGAGCACGGTTGCTGAGGAGGCGGAGGAGTGTCCGGCTTCACCTCAAACTTGAGCAAGTCAAAGTCATTGAGGTACTCCATGGCTAGGGGGCTTGGAGGCAGCGAAGGAAGAGGGAGGGAGGGGGACGACATAGCCACCAGTGTTTGAGCGGAGAGCCTGGAGAGTAACAGGTCAGTGGGTTCCTGAGGTGTAAAAGTGAAGGACCCTTGAGCTGCTACTCTCTTAACACTGTGAGCACACAGTGAGGGGCTTCACTCTTTCCGAAAAGAGACACAGTTAACAGTTCGCCACCCCAGGGCCCTGATTGGACAGGATCAATGATGACACCCCTAACCAGATCCCTGATTGGCCAAAACCTTTAACAGCGTGCGTCCAGCGCTTCTTTGTACGGAGGACTTTTTGCGCTACCTCCTGATCCTGCCAGAGACAGAAAAAGAAATGAGATAACATGCAAATAATGTGAGGTTGCATAATTAAAAGGAAGCTTGGTGCAGAACACCTCAACAACAAGTAAGGTCTGCAGAAACACCCGAGGAAGACAAACTGCTCTAACTGTTCTAGTAATTGGTGTAGTAGTAATATGAGTAGAAATAAATGGCAAGCTTATCAGGTTGCTTAATTTGATATTATGAACTAATGGCTATGCAAAATAATAGATTTTAGCTATATTTAATTTAATGAAATTAAATGAAAAGCTTAAATAAAATAAAATAAAATAAATTAAAAAATTAAATTAAATTAAGGAAAAAAATGAAATGAAATTAAATTAATGGGTTCATTTTTAGGCCATGTTATGCCATACTAAGTCATCACAACCATGCAGCTAAAACGCTTTTACACGTGTATAGGCATGGTGATCTGACCAGGAACTACTATTTTGGCAAATCCTGTTGGGGCGTTTAAACTGGGTCACTTTTTCTTACTGAGGTTTCTCTTTGGCAAAGTGCTGCAACCTCTAGCTGTTGTCTCAAACCGGACAATGCTTTCTCTGAAAGCTGTTGTAATGTCCTTCTAATGTTATTGCAGGAATATCACTGGGATTGGCCTAGCAGGAACTGAAGTCAAGATAACATCACTGAGCCCGGGGTCGAAAGGTTAAAAACAGCGCCCTATAGACACACTGCGCCAGGTGCCCTATTCATTCTAAACTCTCATTTAAGTAAAGGCACAGCACATAACATGCTAATCGTGCTAATGCTAAATTCTGTAAAATTGGAGCAGGACAAATGGTACTACAGCAACATCATAGCACGCTGTGGGTCAGGAATGTAGGGGTGTGAATGTGAAGGGACTTTTACTCAGTACTAAATAGCTCTTGCCCGGTTTGTGCTTCACATATAAATGTGGCCATATAATACTGCTTTTAAAAAGCTTTTAAAGAGAAGTTTGGTTGAAAAAATGATATATATATATATATATATATATATATATATATATAGCACATGTGAGCTTTATCAATGGCTGCAAGTGTTTTGTAGTGTTGTGTAACTTAGCCTGCCGTGTTACACACTATAAATGCTAACTAAAAGTTAGCAAACCATTGAATAACTGTGAATGCATGTTATCAGCAAGCAAAATTCACGCCACAGAATGCTGGAGCCAACTGATATATTCAACATGTAGTTCAACATAACTGTGTCTAACTATAAGCCAAGTAGAACATCAGCTGCTATTCCTATCCATGTCAGAAGGAATAAAGTGGGCCGACAAATCTGATTCAGATTACTGGGAGGAAAGGTTTAAATCCAATCCCAGGTACCAGCCATAATCTTAATCCAGACATTGCTCACTCTGAGACAAAGAGTAGGAAAACATGCCATAATTCAGAACAAAATGTCATATAGACATGTTGATATAACATGCTGTGGGGGTAAAGTAGGGGTGGGCAATATGATGATATTGTTGCTATCATGATAAATCACGTTATTACATTATTTACTAGTTCATAGTTTTCACCACATCACCTACCTTTGTGGTAAATTAATATTGATATCAGGAGGAAGGGTTGTTATACCCTTACGAAAGAAATATGCATTTAATGTACTTTTCAAAAGCGTTTATAACATGAAAAGTCCATACTTAAATATGAATGTACTTAAATATACTAAATATACACTTAAACATACTTTAACATACTTTAAATAATACTATATATATATATATATATGTATATAATGAATTTTAGTTACAATGTAACTCATTAAAAAATCATTTATGCCTAAATATTACATACTTAACCCTACTTGATTTATCTTAAATTTAAATTTCATGATGATTTCATACAGCAGCAAGGTATATACGCTTCTGAGTATTAGTTTGAGGAATGTTAGTTTGAGTAAAATGCACTAAAGGTAAACTTAGGTAAAAGCAAATCTACTTCTGCTGAAGTGTGCGTCAGTATGTTAACAACAACTTTTGTTCAGGTGTATATCCATACAGCATACATAATTTAAAATATGCGACTTAAAAAACAGATAAATATATTTTTGGTGTATTTCAGTAAAACATACAGAACAAAAAATCCACTGATACTTCATGCATACTGTTGATGTACTTAAGTATTCTTTCTTTTTTGCAAGGACATTAAAACCTAGCATAACTGGTCTAGTTTAACTTGAAGTAACATGATGGTGCATTTTTGCCATATTGATCAAAACTACAGTAAAGCATAATACTCATATCAATATCAATAGTAGCATTTCCAAAACTGGCCCAAAACACTGGACATACCATCCAGCTTTCTACTGGTTTTCATTCTTTCACTATATGATGTACCAAGACCTCATAACCATCTCGATCTTTTCCTATTATCATTGTAAAACTATGTAAAGAGTTATTCCAAACAATAACAATCGGAATTGGTCTCATCAGATAAATACACCTCATGGTTCCATGATCTCAAGCCGAACAATATTGGAAGCTGCGTTGTTTATGAGCCTCATATGCAAATTCTCATTATCCCATTGCAAATTCCATAACTGGACAGCCCTAGGTGAAAAACAATCCATCAAACGAGATATGAATATCGCTACGGCCTCTCATGAATTTCAAGCCCCATTTGCGAAGGATTTGGCATCAGTGTATGGTACGTTTCACGGGTCAAGGTTCAGGAAAGTCAGGAACTGTTCTCAAAATGCCTTCGGAAGGCATCATTCCAGAATGCTGCTCAGTGAATTAATAGCCTCCGGTTGCCTGGAGTGTCGAAGGAATACGTCAGTGTATTCCAGCCTAAACTTTCTGCCATGTGCATAGAGTATGATTGATTAGCATGGATACTTGTTTTGGAACGTTTCCCTGAACTTAGTAAATGAACAAAACACATTGACTCTTAATATATCTAGAATGGAAGTCAATGGGCAGATGGTCAGAGTGTTTTGAGTTAGGGTTTTTCACTCCTCTTCAAAATTGGTGTCCATGGTATTTCAATATATTACAGGATATTTGAACATGTTATCACTTGCTTGAAAATCTCAGCTGCAATTTACAATGTATGAACAGTTTATGATGAATGGACCAATAGAAATGGTCCGAAGTGACGGTAAACTCTTGTTTCATTAACATACATTGAAAGTTACTTGTCATCTTGAACATACAAGGTTTTATTCCCGGAGACATTAAAACCCTTAAAACCCTAAGGGTCTGTATGTAGGCCCAAACTTCAGATCCTCTCTCTCATTTCTAAAACTTTATAGAATACTTTCATAGCAGTTACTAAATAATTCATATTAGTTATTAATAATTACTTTTGGATTAATAACTTAATAATAATAAGTTCAAAAGGGTAAAGAGAAAATTAAGATTTTGTCTTTTCTCTTACCGTGGGTCATACAAAGCGAGGCCAGCGGGGTTCCCTCTGATCTGTTTCATTCCTCATTACTGGCTGGACTGACTGAACGATGCCCACTGTGTGTGTGTGTGTGTGTGTGTATATGTGTGTGTTTGCGTGTGTGTGTGTGTGTGTGTGTGTGTGAGAGAGAGTGTGTGTAGGAGCGAGTGTGTGACAGACTGTGAGCATCTGAGCGTGCATGTGCCACTTTGTAACGGACTGTGTCACTGCCCCCTCCTCTCCCATGTAAATCCCTCTCTACCCCCAGCTCTCTCTCTCTCTCCCTCTCTCGCTCGCTGTCATGCTCCCCCCTTTTATCCCTCCTAAAGCCACAGGTTTGTTCAATTGTTATCATGCCCATGCTCTCTCTCTCTCTCTCTCTGTCTCTCTTCTTCTCTCTCTCTCTTCCTGTCTCTCTCTTCCTCTCTCTGTCTTCCTCTCTTTTCATCTTTTCATCTCTTTATTAATCATTGTTCTATTAAGGCCCATCTTTGTGATCACAGCTAGCATCTTCTCTGAAACTGTGGACTTTTACACGTAGACCATTAAAATAGTTGTGTAAAACTTTATGCCTTTTTACACCAATTTTGTAATAATAATAATAATAATAAAAATAATAATTTAATGCAAGTTCATGAAAAAATATTACATTTAAACTCACCTTGAATATCAACACAACAAACACTCATTGCCATTTCTACACTATGTAAAAAGCTAAAAAAAAACAAAAAACAATGATATGTTACGATGATATGTTAAAATGATATGTTAAACAGTATACTGTATTTTAATGATATACTGTACTTTAGGTTGTCATCAGGTTACTGATGATTTTCTAGGTGAAAATGAGTTCTTCTACAGAGAACTTAAACATGATATATTTTTGCACATATTAGTGCACTAAATGATTTATTTACTATCATATTGAAAACAAAAACATAAAGTATAAGATGTGCCCTAACTCATAAAATGGCATATAAGATGTGCCATAAAATGTTTGTCCCTACATGTTAAATGCAGCAGATAAACAGTACACTGTGCAGTGCAATAAACAGTGTACTGGAATGTGCAGGGGTGTGTTCTCTGTAGTGGATATGTTCATTTAATTACACTTCGACAAATCAACAAAACATGCCATTTCACCAGGTGAACCCACATTTTTACATACAGTGGTAAACTGTACAAATGTCCTAGGCAATAAGAAACTTCTATCTATCTATCTATCTGTCTATCTATCTATCTATCTATCTATCTATATCTGTATATATATATATATATATATATATATATACACACACATCTATACACATCTATACATATGTATATAGTTCCCAATCATCAAGCTATGATAAGCTAAAATAATAAGGAGGTAATTTCTTGTCATGACTTTACTGTGAACAGTTAACAAAACTAAATCTGAGCTCAATCTTAATAATTTACAGCTTTCTTAATTATTATTTATGTATTGTAATTATCTTTCAGTGAGACTCTGGGGTCTACAGGGGGGTTTAAGAAGGAAAGGTTCTGCATATAGTGAGCTACAAATTGTAAATATGATCTTATGATACCAATGTTATCCCTGATCACATACTCATTCTGTCCCCAACTCGGAGAACCTGACCAATGCTAGCCTTCTGTCGGGGTTACCATGACAACAGCCTGAAAGCACTCAGAAATAGATGTACTGCACTGGTGATGCTAATGAAATATTGATATATGGGCCAACATACAGGGAGATAACAGTTGTGATTTTATAGAGGACAATCAGTAGAGCTGGCAATTGTCTGCCTTCTGCCACCTAGTGGCTTCTCCACAGGGTAGTGTGTGTGTGTGTGTGTGTGTGTGTGTGTATGTGTGTGTGTGCGTGTGTGTGTGTGTGTGTGTTTGCCTTTAGTGCTCCGGAACACATGAAAGATAAACCAATCATAAATTCAGTGTAACATGTACACCTGTCCAAACATGGAACACTTGTAGTTTGTACACAAACTCTCTTTTATTTTAGACTTCTCAAAATAGCTCTCTTTTGTCTTGACATACCTTTAGACTCTCCTAGCATAATGTCCAGCACCAGCTTTATCAGGAGCCGCCTGAGATGCTTTTTAAACAGGCTCAAAGAAAACACACAGTTAAAAAAAAATAATTTTAGATCAAAGTGTTTTCAAAAGTTTGGAATCACTGCTTTTAACAATATAAATTGATAAATGTATAAAGGTATAGTGTTTAGATGTTGATTATATTACAGTACTCTATTAGGGTCTATTATGATATTCTGTTATGGTCTATTGTGGTAATCTGTGATGATCCTCCATAATAATACTTTGTTATGGTTTACTATGATACTCTATTACGAGATAATTATGATTCTCTTACGAGATAATTAAAATACTCTGTTATCACAATCTGTTCTGGTCTGTTATAATGCTCTGTTATGGTCTATTATGATACTCTATTATGAGACAATAATGATGCTCTGTGATGATACTCTATTATAATACTCTGTTATGGTCTATTATGACACTCTATTATGAGATCATTATGATACTCAATGATCATTCTCTGTTATAGTCCATTATCAAACTCTGTCATGATCTACTGTATGATACTCTGTTATAATTCACAGTTATAGTCTATTATGATACTTTATTATGATATGTCTTTTATGGTACCCTAATACGGTCAATAACGATTCTATTTTTACTCTATTATGGAACTCTATTATGATACTCTATTATGGTACTCTATTATGATACTCTGTTATGAGATCATTATGATACTCAATGATCATTCTCTGTTATAGTCCATTATCAAACTCTGTTATGATCTACTGTATGATACTCCGTTAGAATTCACAGTTATAGTCTATTATGATATGTCTTTTATGGTACCCTAATATGTTCAATATGATTCTATTTTCATTCTATTACGGAACTCTATTATGATACTCTATTATGGTACTCTAATATGATGCTCTATTATGGAACTCTATTATGATACTCTATTACGGAATTCTATTATGATACTCTATTACAGAACTCTGTTATGATACTCTATTATGGAACTCTTTGAATCAATTATGAATCTGTTATGTTTCTGTTATCGTACTCTATTATGGTCTAATATGGTACTCTATAATGATCCTCTATTATGGTCTATTATAATTATATTACTCTACTGTGATACAAAACTTTAACATGGTCTGTTATGATTGTTTTATGGTACTCTATTATGGTCTGTTATAATTCTAAGTCACTAATTAATTATTAATGATGACACTTTATACTCTTTCTTCCTGTTTGCAGAATCTTTACATAATGAAAAAAACACCTTAAAATAGCTGGTATTTAGTTAATAGTATTAAGTCTACACTGTCATTACTGAATAAAGATTATTAACATTCCAAGCTATTATTAATAAGACGAACTCAAACCTATGAACGCTGGTGTGCATTCAGTCAGATGTGTGCAAACCTTGGTGACTTGTATGACAGTGAGTAAGTTAAGCTAGTAAGTTGCAGTGTTTAAAGCCTTTTAACTTAATGCAACACTGGACATGCATTATTAGTCACTGGCATCAGCTCAACAGACATTAACAGAGCCTTGTTTGAATCAGACTCAAGCTTAGTCTTAGAATGGGGGTTAGAATTGGGCTATTTTGAGTGGGTCACCATTTGGAGTTGTGTTTTTTTGGTAGGATGTTTTTTGTTGTGTCTCTTTGGCTGGTCTTGTGTCTGGCTCCAGAATGCCTTGACTAGCCGACCCCCCCTCTGGCCTTAGTCACAGTCATAGAGACAGAGACAAAGAGCGTGTAATTCTGGATTTTTACTGCTGTGCAAAGCGGGCAAGTGCCGAACGAGCACTTTTTAATGACCCTCCAGGGCTCAGCGAGCTAATCTGAGGCTTCTAATAACGTCTCGTTAAGGAATCAGTGTGTTAATATTGTGTGACTAAATCTGATTTAGGGCATAAGTATAAACGTAATAATAAAGAAAGAAGTGTAATCTCTTACACACACACACACACACACACACACACACACACACACGCACGCACACACACACACACACACACACTGCAACCCCTAGTTTAATTTGTATCTGTTGATATGAGATGGCATTGTATCTTGCTGTCGTCCCTTCAGCTGTCCACATTAGTCTCCCGTGTGTGTTTCCGGAGGAAAAGCTTAAAGCTTATAACAACATACACTCCCATTGGAGATGGGGACAAAAAGGGCCAGAAAGGTCAAGAAAATTGACCTTCCACTTCAAAACGCTGCTGAAAAAGCCTGATTCATCACTTTCGTCCTTTTGTGAAATTAGTTGTCTAAAATTCAAAAGTCTAAACTGCATGTGGTATCTTATCTGGTATCAGAACAGTTCATTTGCTCATAAAAATCTTGCTAATAAATTACAGTACCAGTCAAAAGTTTAGACACCCAACAAAATGGAAGTTTTGGGTTATCTTAAAGACTCTACAGGCTTACCCTACGTTCACACTAGCAGGCAACAAGTCAGTAACGTCGCCCTCAGTTGTCGCCTGCATTGACTTGTGTGGGCATCTACAAGGTCCCAAAAAACCAACTGGTTTCGAAAGAACTACTATTAAGGAATGAATTTGTATGATAGCCTAACTGCTTGCATTCATGGCTAGATTTATTGGCTAGTGAGCATGCTCCTAGCTAGCTATTGAGTAATTTAACTTCCCAGAGACACCAATAATATCCGCTACTTTCTTCCACACTTCATATGTACCAAGATGCATCATATAAACTGGGGAAAGAAGAAACAGGGGTTATTAGCTTCTCTTCCATCATTACCACCACACTGTTGAGAACTGGAATGAAATGCCGCTAGGAACAAAAAGTTCAGAGAGCAGAAATTGGGGAACTCGGACCCCTGTGTCTATGATTGGTCCGCAGAATTTGTTGGAGCCAATCATTTTCAATGCCGCTTCACCGCGTCATAGTTCATTTGCATAAAGTTGAGAAAATCTCAACTTGGTTTGTTGCTTGTCCCTAAATCGCGGCTACAAATCATGTCCTCCCATAGGAAATGACTGCTCCCTTGTCTAGTGCGAACACCTTCTAGTGTGAACGTATGGTAACGCTTGACAACTCCAAATGACGAGATGTCTGAAAAAATACATTTCCTGATATACCACAAATACTCTTAATGTATCAGAATATTATAATTTTGTATTATACTTATATATATATTTATTATATTCCCCTTTCTGTTTAGTGAATATTCTGTAAAGTATCCTGTAAAGTTCCATTTTGGAGGTGTTTAAGGTGGACTGTATAATTCCATGAGTGCTATTTTACAGTTTGATGTCTTCTACAGTGAAGCATTAAGATAAACATAAGGAGAACCTTCTATAAGTAGCCATGGCCAAACTTATGACTTGTAGTGTATATCATTGGCTCAAATGAGGTATTACAGTCCTTACAGGTAAAAGAAGAAGAATACTGAAACAGCCCTGATTCACACTGCGACACCTCATGATGAAGTGAAGCTCATGTGTGATGTTATCGTGATGCTGCTGTTTCTCTATATCCGCGACCAAAAGTGTTATTGCAGTCTAAATTAAAAGTGTTGCTCAAGGTAATAAAGCATCACACACACCTTCGCTTCAGATTTACAGCAACGCCTGCAGCTAATTTCATTTTAGTTCATTCAATTTTCTCCTATTTTTCACCCTCAAAAAATATAAACAACAAAAGAATTCCCCACAAACAAACACATAAACAAACAAATAAAGAGAGGACAAGGAAACCAAAATAAATAAACTTTTCTCCAACAATCACTAGTTTCCTAACTTCTAGCAAAAACAAATACATAATTAAAAAGTTAACCACAAAACAAATGAACATAATAAATAAGTAAATATTGCAAAACTTCTCTGGAAAGTTCTCAGACCTTTAAAATGCCAAAAAAAACCATAAACATAAATAAATAAATAATAAATAAATAACAAATAATTAAACAAACAAATAAATAACTAGATGGAGATGGAGCAAGTACATAATTAAATAAACAAATAAACATTTTTCTCATTAAATAAATAATAAATTCATTTCCCTTATTTAAAAAATACACAATAAACAGTTAACTGCCTCAGCTGTAGGTAAAAGAAAGCCAGCATTGCATATAGTACCAGTCATAAGTTTAGACGTGGCTACTCATAGAAGGTTCTCCTTATGTTTATCTTAATGCTTTACTGTAGAATAAAAGTGGAGACATAAAAATATAAAATAGCACTCATGGAATTATACAGTCCACCTTAAAAACCTCCAAACTTGGCTGATATAACAAGATTTCTAAGCAGTTTTGGAGCCATTCTATTGGTCTGTCCATCATGAATGTTCACTAAACTAAAAAGGGAACTAGAGCTTTTACACTCTCCAGAAAAAGAGATTAAAATTATTTTGCGCAACTAAATATATATTAGAGGTGGAGATATGGAGAAATATAATACTGTGGTACATCAAGAGTATATGTGATATATCAGGATATGTACTGTTTCAGACTCTCATCAGTTGGAGCTGTTAAACCTGTAGAGTCTTTAAGACCACCAACAACATCCATTTAGTTGGGTGTGTCTAAATTTTAGACTGGTACCGTATGTACAACCTGTGTGTTTTTAGTGGTCTTGTTAGGTGAATATGTGTGTGATTCCGTGTGGTAACTACAGAGTCGCTTCCACTCAGGAGGTCCATGTTCCCTTTCTTCTGAAGAGAGAGGCAGAAAGGCCTTGCAGAGCTATTGTGCTTCTTAAATGACTCTGACAGATTCGGTTTCAGATTGACTCACAATAGCAGCGTATGAGTGTCTGCCACTGGTGATGTCTGCAGTATCAGTGCAGCAGATTTTAGCAGTCTAGCAACACACTACAGCTCTCAGCATGTTACTGAAACTGGGCTGTGTGGTTTGGCTGCTGTAGCTGAATGTTTAGCGTGCTAATCACCAAAACCAGCATGCTACAATCTTGTTACATTGAGGAGGCAGGTCCACAAGCAAGTGCATTAATAACCATGCAGACCACCCACTCCCCCCCTACAGAGAATAGTTTACCCCACTTGCCCTACGAGCAGCTCACCCCCTCCAGATACCTGCGGCCCCTTATCCTAGTCTTGACCTCATGTTCACCCCAGCAGCCATCACACACAGAGCCTTCTGCCCACAGAGGGTGTCAACCGGGGACGTGAGCTGGATGAAGAAGGGAGGTTGGTTCAGGTCATTGAGAGAGGGCTCAGGGAGACAGGGTCAGTTAGAGAAGGTCAAATCAGGCTGCACAAAGTTGCTTTTACTTTCTATACAGTATAAAAGCAGAAGTGCAGAAGTGCAGGAGGTTACAGTACGAACGAATTAAAATGAAAATCTTCCTTTTGCATGTTAATGTTCCCATGTGCCCTCTGTACTCCGGCACTGACCGCACTGTTACATCACTGTTACTGAAAGCAGCACATTTCCAGCCTCAAGCTTTCTCTCTCTCTCTCTCTCTCTCTCTCTCTCTCTTTCTGTGCCTTTCTCTCTTCTCTCTGTCTTTCTCTGCCTCTCTGTTTTTCTCTCTCTATTTCTCGGTCTCTGTCTGCGTCTCTATTTGTCTCTATTCTTTTCTCTCTGTATTTCTATATCTCTTGTTCTCTCTTCTTAAGTGTCTCTCTTTCTTCTTTCTCCATGTTTCTCTCCCTTAATGCATATATACCTCCTGTATCTGTAATGCATATCCCTCCTGTAATGGATATATACCTCCTATAATGGATATATACCTCCTGTAATGGATATATACCTCCTGTAATGCATATATCCCTCCTGTAATGCATATATACCTCCTGTAATGCATATATACCTCCTGTAATGCATATATACCTCCTGTAATGCATATATACCTCCTGTAATGCATATATACCTCCTGTAATGCATATATACCTCCTGTAATGCATATATACCTCCTGTAATGCATATATACCTCCTGTAATGCATATATACCTCCTGTAATGCATATATACCTCCTGTAATGCATATATACCTCCTGTAATGCATATATACCTCCTGTAATGCATATATACCTCCTGTAATGCATATATACCTCCTGTAATGCATATATACCTCCTGTAATGCATATATACCTCCTGTAATGCATATATACCTCCTGTAATGCATATATACCTCCTGTAATGCATATATACCTCCTGTAATGCATATATACCTCCTGTAATGCATATATACCTCCTGTAATGCATATATACCTCCTGTAATGCATATATACCTCCTGTAATGCATATATACCTCCTGTAATGCATATATACCTCCTGTAATGCATATATACCTCCTGTAATGCATATATACCTCCTGTAATGCATATATACCTCCTGTAATGCATATATACCTCCTGTAATGCATATATACCTCCTGTAATGCATATATACCTCCTGTAATGCATATATACCTCCTGTAATGCATATATACCTCCTGTAATGGATATATACCTCCTGTAATGCATATATACCTCCTGTAATGCATATATCCCTCCTGTAATGGATATATACCTCCTGTAATGGTTATATCCCTCCTGTAATACATATATACCTCCTGTACCTGTAATGCATATATACCTCCTGTACCTGTAATGCATATATACCTCCTGTAATGGATATATACCTCCTGTAATGCATATATACCTCCTGTAATGCATATATCCCTCCTGTAATGGATACATACCTCCTGTAATGGATATATACCTCCTATAATAGATATATACCTCCTGTAATGCATATATCCCTCCTGTAATGCATATATCCCTCCTGTAATGCCTATATACCTCCTATAATGCATATATCCCTCCTGTAATGGATATATACCTCCTGTAATGGTTATATACCTCCTGTAATGGATATATCCCTCCTGTAATGCATATATACCTCCTGTAATGCATATATCCCTCCTGTAATCGATATATACCTCCTGTAATGGTTATATACCTCCCGTAATGGATATATACCTCCTGTAATGCATATATACCTCCTGTAATGCATATATCCCTCCTGTAATGGATATATACCTCCTGTAATGGATATATACCTCCTATAATAGATATATACCTCCTGTAATGGATATATCCCTCCTGTAATGGATATATACCTCCTGTACCTGTAATGCATATATACCTCCTGTAATGCATATATACCTCCTGTAATGCATATATACCTCCTGTAATGGATATATACCTCCTGTAATGCATATATACCTCCTGTAATGGATATATACCTCCTGTAATTCAATTCAATTCAACTCAGCTTTGTCATTATACCAGTACAGGGTTGTACAGTAGTGTACAGTGCAAAGACAAACAATATGTGCGTAAACAGTAACAGTAGGACATGTGCAAAGTGTGTAAGAGCCTAATGTGCCGTTAGCATATGCATGAGGAACAAACGTACATGTACTGTATATGTACAGTGTGTTGAGGTAGCAAGTGTGCAGCGAGTGTATACCTCCTGTATCTGTAATGGATATATACTTGCTTTAATGCATATATACCTCCTGTAATGCATGTATTCTACAGTCTGTAACGGTAGAACTACCATTGCTTCTGTGTGGTAGGTGTAGCTGGTAAATGGACAGTGGGTTAGAGACAAGGTAGCTTTACCTTGTGTATACTGACCAAGAACTCAATTTCATTAAAAGTAGAAAGGTGTTTGTAATGTTATGATTTTATTGATAACACATTTTTATACATACAAATAAAAATAATTTGGCATAATGACACCAATGTTTTAAAGGCTTTCTGTTTGTGTGTTTTGATGTGGTTTAGATTTGCAATAAAATAGCTATAGCAAATGTTTGAACCCAACCCTTAAAATACCGATCTCTGAACACACACGAACACACACACCTAAAGTTCAAAAGTGTTTACTTCAGTCTTCAGGCTGCGCATTAATGGGATCGGTGTGTTCATTTGAATAACATCTCCGGATTAACGCGTGCTAATGTCAGTCAAGGTTTTCAGTGCCCTTATCAACCCCTCCATTACTTCTCACTCATATTCCGTTTGCTATTTTCAATTATTTATGATGGCATTTTGCCTCCTTTTAATAAGTCAATGTGTTGTGAAATGTGTGTGTGCGTTAGACATGTGCAGGGGTCTTGTTTTGGGTGGGATTATGAGGCTAGTCATTGGATTAAGTGACTGATTCTCCTGCTATAATCTGGTGTCAGATTAACAGATCCTAGTGCTTTAATAAACTGTCTGTAATGTAGACAGAGGCTGGACAGCACTAATACAGACCCCCCCTACCCCACAACACACAAAAACATAATTACGCCAAACGCTCTGAAATCCCTCCAACAACAGCTCAAAGAGGGCAAATCAGATTTATGTGGAAACAATAAAAATCGACCGGCACTCGCCAGGCCTCAGGGACTAAGCTCAAACTGATTCCCTAAAAACTAATTCCCTTTCAATAATCAATAATAATAAAAACTTTCAAACACAGTTTGGAGACACAGTTTAAAAGTTTAGAAGCAGTGTTTTTAATCATATAAAACCTATTTGGTTGCAGATGCAAGTGTAAAGATACATATACATATCAGGACAATCATGACTTCACAGGAGAGGGCAAAAACCTATTGTACTTTTAGTGTAAGTCAATGGAACCAGATTTTTTCCCATGTAATTTTGGTCCATTTCTTTTTGTCTGTTTATTATAATATTTCCACACAATGTAAATGTAAACATATATGAGGATATGAGGTCTTGTTCTGAGAACAGTGATATATAATGCATAATATGTTCTGAATAATAACTTCAGAGGCTTCATAAATAAATAAGGCTTCATAATAAATCCGAAATGTTAAAGCCAAATCTCCAGAATGATGAATGGACATGTTGGAGATGATAAAATGACTGGAAAAGCTGTATAGCATTGAGAATTTAAAATCAAATTAATATCCAGAATTCGGCATATTCACATTTCAAAAGTGCAGATCAAATTTCAAAGCATATACCTTTGCACATATTTTCGTGCATGTTTGTTCACAGAAGTCTTGAAATATTAAACAGAACATCTTAATATACCCTTTGCGAGAGAGTGTGTGATATTTAAATCCGCTTTGGATTTAGAAATTACAAAAAAAATTAATTTGGCAAGTGATTTTAAAATTTAGTTCCCTGTGACTGAAACATACCTAATAGCATGTAATACCTCCACGAGGACGAATAACAGTTGCAAATTGATTAGGCATGAACTGGACAAGTTTCTTGATATAGACCGCATCAATGTTGCATCAAAGAATTGCGCAGTTGGGCCAGATTTGGTGGATGCCTTCCCTGGCACAATTCCGAGGAGAATTCCCTGTAGACTGGGATTTTAGCCACTGCTGGTAGACCCATATGACTGTACACGTGCAGATTCAGCTACTTCCTTCACACTATGGTCTTTGGCACGTCCAAATGCAATCACTACTTTTAGCCAATCATTAACATCTGCTTTGGAGACATTCACTGCACTGTACAACCTATTCTCAATCTGTTACTCTAGAGTATGCCTAAAAGTCAGCTGGAATTCGGTTAAAGCCAAAACTGATGCTGCAAAATCTGCAGGAACTGCGTGAGAATGTTCAAGCTGCATGGGATGGATTATCGCAGGACACCATTAGGAACCTTTACAACTCCAGCCGAGACGTCTGAAATGTTGCATTAGCAAACATCGCGGCCCGATGCCGTACTGAGAGACACTACTTCTGTATGTGTAGCTCATTAAATATTACCCATATCAGTCTAAATGTATCATCATTTATTGTTCCTGGTATCCTTCATCTTCCTTCCCAATAGCACTGCAATCCCATACTTCCTTCGGGGTCCAGCTATTCTTTTGACGGTGAGTGTAGGATAGAAATCCTAAAGCTTATTATTCAGTAACTAATATGTAAGTAATTAGACTGAGGACCACATGAGGACCTTCATTAATTCATTCATTATTTGTTTATTTGTTTAGGCTCTGTTTACAGTCTACATTTTGTTTTGTCTGTTGGCCTTTGCTTGCAGGCCATTACCTCTTATTCCTGGGAACAGGATGTAATTTTGACCTCTTGGCCATCTCCAGCTCCTCCTAAACAACCACACAAACATGGGAATTAGGCGGCTTTAATATGGCCAGACCCCAAACACAGTCTCCTGTGCTGCTGAAAAAAAAAAAACAGCTGTAGGTGGCAGACAGTGGGACTGGTGGTGGTGGTGGTGGAGGGGAGGCAGGAAAAAGAGCGGGAGGATGAGGGAGGGGTGGAGGGGGGGAGAGGGATGAGCGGATTAAAGTGGTCGATACTTTGGCTTGCCTCCAGTCTGAAAGATGACACTAAATCTGTTAATTCTCTCCCACACAGACACCCTCGTCACCGTCCTCCCTCCACTCATCTCTCCCTCTCTCTCCCTCTCTCTCTGTTACATCAGCTGTTATACAGCTCAAGGAACTGCTCCACATTTCTACATGATGTCCAAAAAAACCAAGTGTCTCTAAAATAGTCACTTTACAGGAGCAGGAAAAAAACGTTCCTACCAAACCACCTTATTAAATAGAGATCATCCTCTAAAAGCTCTACAGCTGATCATAATTTGTGTTCTAACCACTTAAAGCTCTATATTAGCTCATTATACTTCATTTTACTTCATATTACAAAATCCACACTCTTATTTATCTTGAATTACACGAATACATACACAGTCACATTATTATGACCACCAGCTAATATCCAGAGTAACCACTGTGTGCAGCACAGACAGCAGCTAGACAGACTGGGAGTGACTCAGTAAGGTCCTGGTAGGTTGTCATAGGTATCTGTAGCCATACTGACTGCAGTACATCCCACAGCTGCTGGAACGTGTATGGGGGGATGGCGTGTGTGTTGGGGGGGGGTGTCCATAGAGCGAACACAACGATCGAGGTGGTCCCACAGACGCTCCATTGGGTTAAAGTCTGGGGAATTAGGGGGCCAGGGTAGCACTTGGAAAGTCTTGGTCATGCTCTTCCAACCAGTGTCAGTGTTTCTAGCCGTGTACATTGTCTTGCTGGAAGATCCCTCTCGGCCCCGGGAGGACAATCAGCATGTATTGCCCCTTTTACCCATGACAGCAATGAGGGATATGTGTGCAGACAGTCTATCGCACACCTTATATACCCGCAAAGCCAGCTCATGACACTTCATGAGCTATGTGCTGCCGCTGTAGAAAGTAGGACAATAATAGTTATAATAATGTGACTCAACTGTGTATAAATCCATATTTGGGACATTTTTCTCATGTTGTTGTTTCTTCTGTATTGCACTTCTTATTTATCTTGGCAATAGTATCACACAGCACTTCATCCTCTGTACTTGGTGTTTCAGACAGGTGCTTCTTCTTGTACTTCACTTTCATACGCCTTAACTTAATGTGCCTCTGTATCCTGACTGCTGCCCTCAGCACTATAGATATACAACTCTCTGCACAAGGTTTACAGGTATGCATAGTGTGTGTGTGTGTGTGTGTGTGTGTGTGTGTGTGTGTGTGTGTGTGATAGATATGTGTGTTTTATGAATGTTGTCAGGCTCTGTGCACTATTAACTACTGTAATCAAAAAACTATTGTCTTGTATGGGTGAACATACTTGGCCCATAAAGCTTGATAAAGCCGAGATGCTCTTCCACGAAGCAGGTCCAGAGAACCAGATAAATTTATAGCAACAAAAAAATCTTCTATGATAATACTAAGTTCTTCTAGTTCCTCTATGGGATTTCTAGTAGCATGTTAGCTCTGGTGCATATAATCATTTACTGAGCGTGCTAGATTGAAAAGACACTCAAAGTGACTACAGGACTGGTACATATTATAATGTTATAAAAAATTATAATACTTCACACATATTAACACTTTGTGCCTGTTTTTTTCACAATATCATCCAAAGTCTGCAAAGTGAGAATGAAAGTGAACTGGAACAAATGATTGTACACATTTTATGAAGGTATTGGGAGCAAGCTAAAGTCTGAAAATGGGGGAGGGTGGAATCAGGTGGGTGAAAGAATAAATAATTACAGTAGGAAAAAAGTCAGAGATGTAAACAAAGTCATTCAGGATGGTTTGATGTGAACAGGTTTATTGTAAAGAGTCCAGTTTCTTTACAGGGCTAGTGATAGGAGCCAGGGTTCACAATGACTACCATTTTATTTGCTATCCAAAATGACCAGTGAACCTACACAGTGTTAACACATGCACACCCTAATTAACTCTTTGGCGCCCATGACATTCAAGATTTGTGCCAGTGATGGGGGTGTTCTCTGAAAATAACCTTGTTATAGTCTTATAATGTTCAACACTTACTCCAAAATGAATGAAATGAAAAATTTATTTTAAAAATTAGATAATTGTTGCTGTGTTTTGGTTAGCCTGCTTTACCAAAAACCAAAAAACAAGCACAGAGCATACACAATAGGGAACTGGCAATACAGCTGTAAACGCTCAGTACGCAACTAAGTTGGCAATACCTCACAAACTAAGGAGTATATATATATACATGGGCAATAGGTGAATACAATCAGGACTGAGAGGAAGAGGATCGGGAAGACAGTTTGTGATTGGTGGATTGTGAAGATGTGGTAATGACATCATGACTTGATGCATTGTGGGAAATGTAGTCCGTGGAGTTCACAGAGGCAGCCCTGAAGCGTGACAGCTGAATGTCTGGTCTGCCTCAGGGTGGCACTGTAGTGAAGTGGTATGGCTCAGCTTTTGGTACCACCTACTTAGTTTTCCAGTGCAGATGTGCAGTAGAACCCTTTCCAATGTTGCTGGTCATCATACGCTGCATACACCTGCCGTGACATCAAGGAGAAAAGAACATGCAAAAGAACATGCATATGAATATAGAGCAAGAGAACATGCATATGAATAAAGACACTTTTATTTCCATATCATCTGCATGGATCACTCTTTATTGAGGCTTCTTACTTAATGTCTGTTATGTTTACGGTTTGGCTTCTATCTTTATCCGTTTAGCAGTACAGTGTTATTTATGTAGCCTTATTTCCTTTATGACACACTGACTGCTAATGCTTATCATTTGCTTTATGCAAGCTACACCTTGCTGCACCATTTTCTATCGGACGACACCACCAGGCAAGTTGTGAAGCCTAACATCCGGCACGTAATTAAAAAAAGTTCCTTATGAAACTTCTAAAAATCAGCCTGGAATCAGCTGTCTGCCGGAATAGGCTGTATACAGACAGAAAGACAGGGGCAGGGATTTGATAGCTGGAAGGTGTAATCATGGCATTTAAGTGACTGGATAATAATTGTAATCATGGGAGGCAGGCTGGAGGGGGAGTCTGTCAGATAGGCGAGATGGAAAATGCATGAGTCATCCTCTGCTAGATAACTCATACATAGTAGACCTCCGGGCCTATGTCCACCAGGGAAGTCTTATCTGGTCTCTGCTTTGGTGATCATATTCACCATGAAATGGGAAGGAATCTGAGCCAAACAATACTTTTACCTATATCTGAATGTACGTGTACGGAAAGGAATCTACTTTTCCCTCATTTGCTTTTTGGTCATGTAAACTAAGCTCATTTTAATTTGAACTTTCATGGTATACCATCTGGACTGGAGAGCAAAACAAATTGCATCGTTCATAAAGCAACTATCAAGGCAGCCTAAGGAATGATCATAATTTGGCACTAAAGTCTCAGAACTTAATGAACTCATTAGGTTAGACAGGTCAAGGCCCCCTACCTGCTTCCCAAAATGATACGATCTTCTTATCTTATGCAACATACAGGTATTTCATTTAAAACTGTGACTTTAGGCAAAAGTTTGCTTGTATGAGGTTTTATTGTAATCCAGCTGGTAATCACCTTGTTTATATAATGTACCTGTAGGCTAACACTCATTCTTACAGTCAGTGATGCATTTAGGACTACTAGAAGGCCCAGGGTAATGTACACTGACCACCCAAAGAATAGTTGCACAAATATTTGTACCCAGAAGGAATCAACCAACAGGAATGAAACTTGGCGGGTATGTTTGACTTTTCAAGTTTCATGCTCGGCCACACATGTGGCATAAGCAAGGACAGGCCTTATCACTGTACCTGACTGATTGTGGACATTCAGCGAGCAGTGATGTCCTCCATGAGCCATCCTGTTAGTGCCAGCACCATTGGCAGATGGCTGCACAACACAGGACTACATGCACACAGAGCGATACAACGACTGTCCTTAACACCACGTCAACGTTGCCAAAGATTGCAATGGTGTTGTGCCAGACTGTCATGGATTGACTCAGAATGACAGCGGATCATCTTCAGTGACCAGTCCCGCTTTTGTCTTGGTGGAGACGACCAACAAATCCGTGTGTGGAGGCACCATGGTCAGCTCCAAGACGAACGGTTTGTTGTCACACGTCCAGAAGACCTGGTCTCACTCCACCTCCACCCTTACCATACAATCTGCAGGAACTGTGTGAGAATATTCAAGATGTTGGATTATCACAGGAAATCATTAGGAACCTCTACACCTCCACGCCGAGACGTCTGGCATGTTGGGTTAGCAAACATGGCGTCCTGACGCCATACTGAGAGACACTACTTCTGTATGTATAGCTCAGTAAATATTGCCCATATCCCATAACCTAAATTTATCATCATTTATTGTTCCTGGTAACCTTGGTTGAGTGGTCGATTCCCAGTTGATTATGTTGGTTAGTCTGGTATGTTAGGCCTTCTCTTCAGCCCCTGAAGTCCATAGCAATGGCAGAGTTGTATTTCTGTTTCTACACAGTTACCACTGAGAACAACAGATGAGTGGATACATTCCCATATCCATTTCACAATTGGAAGAGCATTACAATAATACTTGTTGAGTTAAATACAGCATGCATGAGAATTATATTAAATAGCATGTACTAGCATGTATCTTCAATAATGGTATTTTTACAGGCCGTCTCTAAAGGCGTAGAAGGCCCTAAGGGTCATGCTCTGCTCCAACCTCATATAACCAGTCAGTACAAGGTCATTTTTTGAAGGGTATGTTGGTTAATGGAAAAGAGAAGGACTGTTTCTGACACAAGGGCCCACCACCAGTCCAGGAGGTTCCTCATAAGCTGCTAGGGTCTGCTATTAAGATGTCTGTTCCCATGGTTACAGGCTGAGCAGGTCACAGGTGACCTTTATCAGAGGCAGATATAATTACAAACGCACAGCAGATCATATTAGAAGGCAGTTTCCACTGACCTTTTGTACTGGATAAGGAGTGGACAGACATATGTGCCAAGTGTTGTGTTTAATGGAGATAGACGGGCCTTGAAATGAAGCAGACTCTGTGTGCAGGCTGTGATGATGCTGTATGGACTGCTTGGTGGGGGGAGACTATGAATGTGGCCTACATGGGAGAGCTGATCATAGATTACTTCTACAGTAAATCTTCTACAGTAAATTGGTAACTCTTCTGATTTTCATTCAGATCGCTTGTTATAGCATTGCTCACTTTTTTTAGAATTTCTAAAAACCAAACAGTCAAACAATTGACGAAGACAGTAATTAGCAGATTAATCCATATTTATAATGATCATTAGTTGGATACAAAACAGTTATAAAGAGCTTCAACCATAACAGCAAAATCCTGCTTTTACTACTTGTGGAACAGGCCTACCGTATACCGTGATATTTTGTGAGACAGTTATCATACTGTTAAACCCTAGCGTTATAGGTAGAGGTGGTTAAGACAATCCAAACACTGCTTTTAAAAAGGTTTTCGTTTATTCAAATTGGATGTAAATCATCAATGGTCCATTGAAAGTCCTGCACCATGAACACTTGCATGCAGAAAGAGAGTCTCAGACGAAGCCTCCCAGTCTCACCGTCATGGAGTTCAGTGATTCTGTTGCTGACAACATGTCTTGTGCATTGCTGGATCTTCTGGTGAACTTCAAACAGGTTGTGGAGGTGTTAATGTTCCACAAGGTCCATATTAGCATTCCCACCAGCATGTGGCACAACATCTTCTACAGCATGTCAGTTGTCCTCATCAAGACAGCACCTTTGATCTGGCTCAAACAAAAACGTCAAACACACACGGTTTTCTCCTCAACAGCAACAGTCACCTGTGACTTAAAATGTACCTAATAGCATGTAATACCTCCATGAGCACAAATAAAGGCTGGGATTCGATTCGGCACAGACTGAAGTTTACGGATCACCTTAATGACACACTTTAGGAATTGTGCAGTTGAGCCAAATTTGGTGGATGTCTTCCTTGGCACAATTCCGAGGAGAGTTTCCTGTAGACTGGGATTTTAGCCACTGCTGGTAGACCCGTATGACCACACACTTCCATACACCTGCAGATTCAGCTACTTCCTTCACACTATGGTCTTTGGCACACCCAAATGCAGTCACTCCTTTTAGCCAATCATTAACATCTGCTTTGGAGCCATTTTCCACACATGGAACAAGACATTCACTGCACTGTACCACCTCTTCTCTCACTCACACCCGCAAGTGTTTATAGCCCCATCACCTATGTGCAATGCCATCTGCAGGATCTTGAAGTTACTATCGCCTTAAACACTCTAGATGACTCATTTTTTTTTGTCTGGGGAGCTTTTAATTATCTATTATGTTTATTATTTATGATATTTATCATCATTATGATTTCCAATATTTCTTAGAGCTAGTCTACAGAAGGATACACGTAAAGGGTCACAATGTCTATCATGACGACAGCCTTGAAAATTGCTTAATAAACGTCTTCATTCTCTTCATATATGTTTGTTTTTATTGTTACAGAAATGAAGACAGCTGTCTGTCCACTTTCATGAGAATCTCCAGTTCACACAGATTCCACCTGTACCTGTACACTGTGTTGTCTTTCAGCATTTTTCTGCACATTCAGATTAACCCTCTGAAAATGAATCCATAATGGGAATATTAGCATAGCGAAGTGGTTTAGATGACCTATTGCATGCGCATAGCATGGATAAAAGTATTGGCACAGCAGTGGAGTTCTCATGATGATCTTAAATCTAAAAAGTTGTAACAATAATAGCTTCACTGTTCAGCTGTTCAGACTGAGCTTCAACAAAACAAGCCAAACAAACCAAAACAAAAGTCTCTAAGAACATTTACGGAGCACTTAGACATCTTGGAGAGCTTGGTGTAGGACAATGTATTTTCAAATTGCTTTTGTGCATCTCTTTCCCCGAGAAGGCCTTGAGTGAACTTTAATCAAATGATCAATGCAATATAGCACAATAAAGCCAAATAGCTTATTTCGAAAGTAGGGCATATCAGCAGATGTTCCCAGGACTGCACCTCTTCTCAATCTATGAATACCATCAATCACACCCCACAGTTATATATAACTCCATCAACACCATCTGCAGGAGCATGAAGTTACTACCACCTTAAACACTCTAGGTGACTGTTTTTTTTGTCTGGGGTGCTTTTTATGTTCTTTCTTTCTTTTTATTCAAGTTACACAATTAATCCATCATTAAGGTCCTTTGGTGAACTTTTAATTCAACAGAAACTTCATAATGGGTTCACTGGTTATGCTCTTGAAGTCATATTCGGTTACTTGAAACTGCACGCTTATTATTTAGCTATCAATCTGAGGACGTCATATTCGCAAATAGGATAAAAATGTCATTTTGCCAAAAGGCTAAAATGATGGAAAGTGATATTTTGATGGTGAATAAGATGTACAATTTGAAGGATAACAATTCTTGGGAAACAGAAATAGAGTCTTTGGCATGGGGCCTGTCCTATCGAAACGTTGGCACATGAAGGCAGCAGAACAGGAGCGCAAGTTGATTTTTAAAGACAGGTGGCAGACAGTGACTGGCCAAAGTAATTAATCAATGAGTGACGTGGCATTTTGCCATCTTCCTGGCAGAGCTAAAGCTTTCGTTTATATGAAGGTAAAATTTATGTAGCTCTGAATGGACTTCCCAATCTTCCCATTGGCCATTAACATTAACCATTGTGTTTCATTTAACAAATACTACCTGCTCTGTGGTGATCCTGGGGGTCCTGACCACTGAAGAACAGGATAAAAGGGGCCTAACAATGTATGCAGAGAAACATATGGACTACAGTCTGTAATTGTAGAACTACAAAGTGCTTGTATATGGAAAGCTGAGCTGATAAAATGGACAATGTGTGTAGATACAAAGAGGTTTACTTAATGAGGTCACCGGTGGGTGTAGTGTATACATTTTAAAGAATTCCATGTTGGCTCATTTGTACCCCTATGAAATGCGAGAGCTTGTGCTCCTGCTTCTCCATCCTCCCACACTGCTAAGCAGTCGTGACTCACGACTGTCCAGCTAAGGTGCCACCTCGACGGTGTCTTGCACTATGCGGCATAGGGTCCACGGAGTCAGCTGACCTTGTCCAGTTCCTCTTCTCTCAGTACCTGCAGAGAATGAGTCATATGCTTCAGCAGTCTGTGCTAGCTTGTCAACTCCGCTAATGAATCACTATACAGCCCATGTGGCGACTTTGCAGCAGGTTGCCATACAGCCCTAAAAATAGAGATGCTGAAAAGGGTTCTTTGGGGCAATGCTTCAGTGGAGGGACCATTTTGGTAAATGATGTGAGAGTGTCAAGACCTGTTTTCAAATGTAAAGAATCCCCACACAATGTAAAGGTTCTATTAAATTAAAGGTTGTTCCTAGAATTGTACATCTAAGCCAAGAACTGTTTAGAACCTTTATTATTATTAGTCTGAAGATACAGGATCCCAGGTGGAGATTCCCTGCTCTGGTTCCTCCTACCCTCAAAGTTTGAACATTTAGAACCTTTTCCATGTGATACTTTTACCTCCTTGAAAGTAAAGGTTTCTAAATGATTCTTGGCTTGGACGTGCAGTTCAAGGAAAACCCTTTAACTGTTGTAAAACCATTACAAAGCTTCCCCCGTGTGACCTTTGGAGTACTGCCATAGAAGATCTTATTTTGGGGGCATAAATAAACTTTAATATGCATGAGTATAAAAACTTGCAGTTGGAAAAAAAAACTTTCTATAGTTATTACAGGTTCTACTTCAATTTGAGGTGGTCAATAGGACGATATCTGTTGTTATTGTGATACATATTGTATATTGTATATATAGACGATACTTACAAAAAATCTGCATTTATTATTACAGAAAAAAAAAAGCCAAGTCAGTCCTGTTTAACTGGCTGGATGCAGTGCAGTACAGTATGTGAAACATGCTAAGACTCTACGGGCTTACACCCTAACTGATGAGATGTCTAAAAAATTACATATCCTGATATACCACATATACTCTTGATGTACCACAGTACTATATATCTGCCATATCAATATATATCTTTTTCTGCACAGACCAATAGAATTGGTCCAACATTACTTATGAACTTATGAAAAATATTTTTTCAACCTACAGTGCAGGTTAAGAAAGCTGTTTTATCCCTTTTTGTCAGGTGGACTGTATAATTCCATGAGTGCTATTTTATAGTTTTATGTCTTCACATAAACATAAGGAGAATCTTCTACTTCTATGAGGAGTTGTGTCTAAGCTTTTGACTGGTACTATATATATATATATATATATATATATATATATATATATATATATATATATATATAT
>CM067481.1:6411087-6443587 GCA_034552555.1 Semaprochilodus insignis
TATAGATATCACACAGTTACTGAAAGATACTGCCCAGATATTTTATAGATATCACACAGTTACTGAAAGATACTGCCCAGATATTTTATAGATATCACACAGTTACTGAAAGATACTGCCCAGATATTTTATAGATATCGCACAGTTACTGAACAGACATTGTATAGACATTGTATAGATATCACACAGTTACTGAAAGATACTGCCCAGATATTTTATAGATATTGCAGTTACTGTTCTCCTATACCAGCTACATAAACACTGATGATCTTGGCCGTCACCTAAATACTGAGGGTATAGGCAGCCAGAGTGCATAAATTATAGTGATGTTGGCAGTCAGTACAAGATGTATACAGGTGGTAATTTAATAACACAAATATAAAGTACACAGATCAAATAATAATTAAAAAAACCCCTAAATATTAAATACTAAATGACATAGATTTTCAGCTTCAGTTTCACTGAAAGAGGAAGGTGTTTCTAAGATCTAAGAGATCATTAATATGACAGACTTTCTGTGATACAGGCGGTGATTTTGGGTTATTAAGAACCATCAGGAGAACTTTAATGTATTCAAATCTATCCTAAACGACACAGGCAGCTGATGCAGCTCTTTAAACACAGGAGTGATGCACTCTTTTTTTTTTGTTTTGGTTGGGATCCGAGTTGCTGTGTTTTGTACAAGTTGTAGGGGTTGGATTGTTTTCCCGGAAAGCCCAGTAAGAGGACCATTACAGTGATCAACTCTGCTTGTAGCAAACACATGAACAAGCTTCTCTGCATTGCTCTGAGATAGAAAAGGCTTCAGTGATGCTTCTTTAATGCTAAAAAGTTACTGTAGTGACTGGGTTTACACGCAGGATAAAACGGAGCTCAGAGACTAAATCACACCCAGGTTCGTACTTCAGGTTTAATTTAATGAAGATAAAGAAGCCGAGCTTCTCATAAAGCAGGGAACAGTATTCCAGTTTCTGCTTGATTTAGTTGTAGAAAATGAGACATCTCTGAACACAGCTTACATAATCTAGCAGAGAGAGAGAGAGAGAGAGAGAGAGAGAGAGAGAGAGAGAGAGAGAGAGATAAACCCTCCAGGATGAGATCATCAGTGGTGATCAGTGATACCGGTTGTGCTCCATCATCTCGATGGTTTCCCACAGCCGTAACGCACCTTCTCTTCTCCAGCGCCTACGCCTGACTCACCGCATCGCTGGGAGAAAAGGGATCACCGCTCGGTTGCTCATGACAACCTGTGGAATGAGAGCTGGACAACAGTTTGGTGATGTGTGTGTCATGCAGGAGTGTAGGATGTAGGATGGAACCACCGTTCCAGCTCCTCTAGTTATACGCTGATAATGTTCAGTGCAGGTAGATGATGCCCCCTGCTGGTGCCTGTGGACAAATACGCCTACAGAGAAATCAGGTCCACCTCCATGTGCTTCAGTAGAGTTTAGATGGGTCTGTACTGCTCCTGGAGTACTTCCAAATGAAAACAGCTTCACTTATGCTCTGGCATATTTGTGACGAACATAATCTAGTTTAATGTTAGTCCTATTATACTGTTTGCATTGAGGTGGGGGCTGTATCCGGTTCTGCTTTGTTCATGCACAAATGAAACCCTAGCTAAGACATGCTTGGGGTCTGAACTAAAGGTCTGCATAGGACTGATTTTAAAAATCCTGCTCCTGCACACGTCTGCTAGAATTTGTCCCACTCTTGGCAGAACCGGCATCATTTGTCCCGCTCCCGCCCACACCATTGATGTTTCAGCCCTCTATCAGCCATGTACAAGGGTAAATGACATCCACTATTTGACATACCCTATTTGACTTGGTGAATAGGTTTAACACTGTGAGGCATGCGAATGATTCAAGTTTCATGCTCAGCTCAGACTGTCATGGAGTGACTCAGAATGACAGCAGGTCATCTTGGTGGAGACGACCAACTAGGAACTGTGGTCAGCGCCTAGATGAATGGTTTGTTGTCAGACGTCACACATCCAGAAGGCCCGGTGTCACTACGCCTCCACTCCTACAGCAACATCTGCAGGAACTGTGTGAGAATATTTAAGCTGCATGGGATGGATTATCACCGGACACCATTAGGAAGTGTAGTGAGGCTAGGATACAGGATGGAAAAGTTCAGTATAACCGGACCCCAAAGGTCAAGGGAAGTGTTTATAATGCACAGGGCTAGGAGCAGTGTTCAACAACCCAGGACTAAAAGCAGGAAATGACTTTGAATGAAAATGAATTTACCATCTTAAGAATTCAAGATGGGGGAACATCTTGAGAAGTCAGGAGTCATATTTCTTTATGAAACAGAGGCATTCTGATTGAAGACATGGGATTAAAATACATTCAGTGTATGCATTTGTGGAGTGAACCTTGAGATAATGGTAACAACACCTAGTATGCAAATGTATAGAAAAGCAGGAGGGGCATTACATCACCTCCTGAACACTGTATAAGTATGACAGCTCTGTACCGTATGGTTGCCATTGAATTCAATACATCCAGGAGTAAGCTCTTCAACATACACCTGACAATACAGCTAGGAGCTTTCTCTCTTTAATCCAGAACCCAGCATCTGATGTTTTTATTTAAGAGTCAGTTGATTTTCTAGAAATTTAGGTGTTTTATTTTGATATTTTGATGTCTGGCTTGCTCAGTTGGAGTCACCAAGTCACGACAGAACCTCTACAACTCCATGCCGAGACGTCTGGCATGTTGTGTTAGCAAACATGGCCGCCCGACGCCATAATGAGAGACACTACTTCTGTATGTGTAGCTCAATAAATATTACCCATATCAGTCTAAATCGATCATCATTTATTGTTCCTGGTAACCTTTATCTTCCTTCCCAATAGCACTGCAATCCCACACCTCCTTCTGGGTGCAGCTGTTCTTTCAATGATGCTTGTATTTAGCGATTGTGTGATTATATACGTGTTTCTTAATGAACGTTGTTCTGCTCCCACATGCACTGGATTGGTTAAAGCCTGCTCCCATGCATGACATTGAAATTTAGTGCAATGCCACAAGACAATGTGGCCTGCTGGGTCATGCGGGAATGCAGAACCCTAGTCTTATAACTTCACGCCAAAAGCAAAGACACTAATTTTAGTTGTCTCATCTCTCCCAGAAGTTCCGGGAGTCTCCCGCATGTTAATAAGGGCTCCCTGATGTCAACAAATTATAGATAATATCCCGGTAATCACTTTTTTTAGAGCGAGCAAATGAGAGAGAGAAAGAGCACTAGCGAGAGAGAAGGACACACACGCACACATACTAAGAGAGTGACAAAGAGAGCATCCTGATGGGTCTCTCTTTGCGCTTAGTAGACCTATGAGATTTCTTTGTGGGTGAGGCTTTACAGCCTACCTCTCATCTCTTTCACTGTCCATTGGTTTAGTTCAGCGCACTACGGCAGAGTGTTCAAACAAACAGACAATATAAACACATGTAACCCCAGACTACACTATGTATCCATGCTTGACGGTGAAAATCAATGACAGTGTTGCTTGCCATACTGTCAGAGACTTCTCTATTGCTCGTGGTGGGTTAAATGACTGTAAAAGACATGTTGAGGTGAGTTCACCAGGGTCCATTCACTCATTAACAGTGCTAGCATTAATTAAATTAAAAAAACTTGTTAAAGTACATGGAATTTGTATTGGGGTTGAGGAGGTAGGGAGCCAGGGTCTTAATGCTACCCGTCACGGGACGGTCAGGGGGCGGACCCAAGTGCAGAGAGGAAGACCCGTGGGAACGGGTCTAAAGTAAACCAGAGAAGCAGAGAAATAAAAAAAACACTTTTATTTATTTAAAATGTGCAATGTATACCGTTGTGGGACCCAGGGTGTTTTGGGCACAGTTGAGAGAATGTCACACCAGGCTGGATTCGACACGGAAAGTTTGCCCTGTCCAATCCAGGGCCCTACCACTGCACCACGAGAGACCGCTGGCGGAAGTCTGAACTGCACTCCCTTTAAATGGTGAGGGAGAAAAGCGCGGGAAATATCAAACAAAGGAGACGCCAATATGGCATTTCTCAAACAAAGGATACACAACAAAACAAACAAAAACCCCAGAAAGGGGGAACAAGGAGCCACTAACAAGGTCTCTTTTATCTCTAGCCTAGCCTTGTTTCTAAAGTTTCTTTTCTTTTCTTTTCTTTTCACCAGTGCCATACCAGTCACCCTAGATCAAAGGTGTGACAAAGCAGTGTTGCTTGCCACACCCTTACATCCTGTACCGCCAGGTGAGCCTGGTTGGCACTGATTACCCCTGAGAACTCTGGGATTTTCAGTTCCCTGGAGTATCAGTACCTTGTTGCCGTCGCCCTCTGCTGGCGGCCGGCAGCACAGGCTGACCCCTTACACTACCACCCTGAAAAGAGTTTTTGAAGGGTGGGATGTCTGTAATTTGCAACGTTAGGCACGTCATTGTTGATTAACTACATTTTGTGAAAACTAAATTAGATTAAATCTGAGTTTTCAGTCAACCTTTTACAACGGTTTAGAAATCTGCAAACTCTGAAGAGCTGAGTTTATATAATGATTTCAGACCCAGGCGCTAAAGACCAATTGTCTTGTGTAATGTGAGTCAGTTGACCTTACACCTCATTTGCAGTGTTTGTGTACCGTGAAGTTCAGACACTTAAGGAAATATGCTGATGCACCTCAAATGAGCCAAACCAGCCCAGTCCACTTAAAACAGCCGAAGGAACTCAACAGCTCACACCATGTGGTTGCAACCTCTGAAACTTCGCTGTTGTGAAATATTAAAAGAATAAGACATGATTTTCAGTAAAGTAAATACTGATGTGAGAATATTTTAACTGATATTATCAGGCCTTTATGATTTCATAGTTGTCACGCTTTTTAAAGGGGCCCTACTATGCTCTTCTGTTTTTCCCTTCACTTTACTGTGTTATGGAGCTGTTTGTGCATGTAAAGGATCTGCAGAGGAGCACAGTGGCATGGTGGGTAGTGCTGTTGCCTCACAGCAAGAAGGGCCTTGCTGTGTTACAAGGTGACATCATCTCATAACACAATCCTTACTGGCTGCCTACCGGCAAGCTTGGCACACGCTCACACAACGCACAGAGAGCTAAATCAAAGCTAAAACCACCTGAAACGTCCTGCTCCGGTGTAGCCTGTGAATGTGGATGAGGTGCACCACCTTGTTTCAGGATGACTCAGCAAAACCAATGCCGTTGTAAGACTAGCCACAGCTGGGGCAGAACTTGTAGCAGGATGTCACTTTGGCGGTTAACCAGAGAGAACAGGAGATTGGGTAAGATGACCAATCCGAGCACACTAGGAGGCGGGACTTAAAGACAAAGGCACTCTTCTCTTACAGGGCATCTCAGACAAAAGGGTTTAGACAGATGTACAGTATGAGGAAAATCTATTCTAGTAGACCCCAAAAATACAATTATATAGGTCGCCTTTACTCTCAAATAGCCTCAAGTAAATCGTAATCTTACATAATATAAAGTGTGGGATTGCAGTGCTATTGGGAAAGAAGATAAAGGTCACCAGGAACAATAAATGATGATACATTTAAACTGATATGGGTAATATTTATTGAGCTACACATACAGAAGTAGGGTCTCTCAGCATGGCATCGAGCTGCCATGTTTGCTAACCCAACATGCCAGATGTCTCAGCATGGAGTTGTAGAGGTTCCTAATGGTGTCCTGTGATAATCCATCCCATGCAGCTTGAATATTCTCACACAGTTCCTGCAGATTGTGCGGTGGGGGTGGAGGTGGAGTGACACCAGGCCTTCTGGACGTGTGACACATGACAATAAACCATTCGTCTTGGCGCTGACCACGGTGCCTCCACACAAGGATTTGTTAATTGTCTCCACCAAGGCAAAAGCGGGACTCGTCACCAGAGGTGGCGAAAGTACACAAGTCCCTTACAAGTACAAGTAAAATAAGCAAAAAAGTCAAAGTATTGAATTTCTTACTCAAGTAGAAGTATAAAAGTACACACTCAAGAATGTACTTAAAGTAAAAAAGTAAAAGTATTTCTTTAAAAATTATTTCTAATTCATTTTTTAAACATTCTATATTTTTATTGAGGGTTAAAACTGCACATCTATGAAACTGAGCATATGATGATTTATACTAGAACTTCATGCCTCATCCACAGTTAGAAATGGACATTGTTGGAAACTCTATTAAGAAAAAATGTTGCTTTTCATCTTAGCAGTCAGTACTGAACACCAGATCAGATGATTCGCTTATGTAAGACACGACCAGAGTGGGACTTTTTCAGACCTGGAGCTACATAAGGCAGACCAGCCCACCCCAAACTACACACACACACACACACAGACACAGCTAATGTTCAGCACTGGGGATCACTGCATCAGACTGCAGTACAGTCCTCACCCTACATATCCCAACACCCTGATACCAAACAACAACAACCAATCAGAAAGTTGGATTTATACACACATACTGGATTCACAGACATCATACCACTCACCACAGACACCTCTGTCCAGAGAAGACCACAAATAAATTAACATTAGACAGTTAAACCCACAAAGGTAAAGATACCGAGGCTGTATCAGTAGAGACAGGGGTCGCTGGTTTAACCCCTACATTACAGTTAGCGCAACGGGGCTGTATCAGTAGAGACGGGGGTCGCTGGTTTAACCCCTACATTACAGTTAGCGCACCGGGGCTGTATCAGTAGAGACGGGGGTCGCTGGTTTAACCCCTACATTACAGTTAGCGCACCGGGGCTGTATCAGTAGAAACAGGGGTCGCTGGTTTAACCCCTACATTACAGTTAGCGCACCGGGGCTGTATCAGTAGAAACAGGGGTCGCTGGTTTAACCCCTACATTACAGTTAGCGCAACGGGGCTGTATCAGTAGAGACAAGGTCACTGGTTTAACCCCTACAATACAGTTAGCGCACCGGGGCTGTATCAGTAGAAACGGGGGTCGCTGGTTTAACCCCTACAATACAGTTAGCGCACCGGGGCTGTATCAGTAGAGACGGGGGTCGCTGGTTTAACCCCTACATTACAGTTAGCACACCGGGGCTGTATCAGTAGAGACAGGGGTCGCTGTTTTAACCCCTACATTACAGTTAGCGCACCGGGGCCATATCAGTAGAGACGGGGGTCGCTGGTTTAACCCCTAGAATACAGTTAGCGCACCGGGGCTGTATCAGTAGCGACGGGGGTCGCTGGTTTAACCCCTACATTACACCCCTGAAACCCTGAAAAAGACGACATCTGAAAGGCACCACATGTTGCTCCAAAATGTGTTTACATCTTTCAGTGTTCATGGTGCAAAGACACATGTAGGTACACTACATTGCCAAAAGTATTCGCTCGTCTACCTTCACACACATATGAACTTGAGTGGCATCCCATTCTTAATCCTTAGGGTTTAATATGATGTCGGCTCACCCTTTGCAGCTAAAGCAGCTTCAACTCTTCTGGGAAGGCTTTCCACAAGGTTTAGGAATGTGTTTATGGGAATTTCTGACCATTCTTCCAGAAGCGCATTTGTAAGGTCAGACACTGATGTTGGATGAGAAGGCCTGGCTCGCAGTCTCCACTTTAATTCATCCCAAAGGTGTTCTATCGGGTTGAGGTCAGACAGTTGACTGTGGAATATTTAGTAGTCAGGAAATTTCACGACTGAACTTGTTGCACAGGTGGCATCCTATCAGGGTACTGCGCTGGAATTCACTGAGCTCCTGAGAGCAACCCATTCTTTTACTAATGTCAATTAGAAGTAGTCTGCATGCCTAGGTGCTTGGGCTTATACACCTGTGGGCATGAAAGTGACTGGAACACCTGAATTCAATGATCTGGATGGGTGAGCGAATACTTTTGGCAACATAGTGTAGCTACTCATAACATTAGCTCTAACAACCCCCTCACCTCCACAGACATTAGCTTCTGAACATGGTACCAGGCATGACAATAGATTGCTGACTTCAATCAGTTCCATTCCAGCCTTATACAGAAGATAAACAAGACAAATATGATTATACGATAAACCAATTTGAAACAAATCTGATTTAAACCAAACCACTTTGAAAATCAGGCCATATTTCTTTATTCATCCATCATCAGCTCATGGAAATCTTTTTCAAGGGAAACCTGACATAATACAGTCACATGGTACAGCTGTGGGAGTTAGACTTTTATTTTGTATATTTAAAGATATCATTTTTTTCTAAAACTGGCCTTTTAACAAGAATTTCTACTGACACTCTCGTCCCTTTCCCAACATATTCTTTAATTCGTACATATATATAATATCCTTGTCTTTTTTTCTACAAAATATAATACACATCAGCTCATGAAAGCAGAGATAGATAGAAATATCAACAACTCAAGTTCAAGTCTCAACCATAGCAGTGGTACACATGTCTGGGAGAGCAAACAAAGCAATATCTATTGGTTTTTCTGATAAACAAATACAAATATATTTTTTCCTCATTGAACGGAACGCATAGCGGTAAAAAATCAAAACAATAGAAAGGCTCAAATAATAATAATAATAATAATAATAATACTTCATTATTTTGGTGCTTGGCCCCGTAGCAATAGCAAGAAAGTGAGTGATGGGTACTTTAGAATGGAGTCAACATACAGTCAAATTTATTATCAATAATTTGTCAGTAATTACTGGCAGCAGTTTTATTGGTGACATCTTCAAATGAGACAGAGGGCGATGCGTGTGTGTGTGCGGGACCACACATTCACGTACGGCAGTCTAAGTGCAATCGATTTAATAAATGCTGTGATATTCTCAGCTTCTGCTCCTCGTCTACTGCAGTCCTCATTTCTTCATACCTCCTAATTTTCTGTCGTGTTTGTTCCAGTCACTCGCCCAGTGTGGCCTCGTCTTTCCCCGTCACGGCCAAATTTCTGTTTTTTTCGTGTCTTGTTTCTAAGTGTGTTCTTTCGCCATCGTCATGGCAACCCTCTGGTCAGCCTCTGGCAGGTGAGGTGTGCACTGTTGTCACAAGGGCTCACTGTTACCAGGCAGCAGCCCGACGTCTACAGAGAGAGGAAGAGAGAGAGGGAGAGAGAGAGAGAGAGAGGGAGAGAGAGAGATACAAACTTCAGTTTATTAAAGGTATGTCAAAAAATAGAAAACAATTCATGCTTTTTAGAAAAAAAAAAAAACTATTTTGATACACTGACAGACCAAAAGTCATGTGACAGCAGGATGTAAATTGATTATGAAGTACGGTTGCCCCAGGGTACGGCTTGGGAACGCCCACACCTGTATAAGTTGAGAGGTGTGTTGTAAGCTTGTCTTATTTTCTTTTGGCTTCTATTAGTTCTATATATGCTTTTATATATTGTTGCTGTTTTCTACCATTTGTAAACCACACTGATACCAAAAGCTTACCTTCCTTTGACCATTTGTTAACCTCTGGGAGGAGTTGCTTCCCCGGAACAGAGCACATGGAGGGATTTAACCCACTGAGAGGAGCTGACATTGAGGTATTTACCCCCTTGGAGAAGTTGCCTCCCTCTAAACAGTACATGACACAGAGGTACACTACATTGCCCAAAGTATTCACTCACCCATCCAATCATTGAATTCAGGTGTTCCAGTCACTTCCATGCCCACAGGTGTATAAAACCAAGCATCTAGGCATGCAGACTGCTTCTACAGACATTAGTGAAAGAATGGGTCGCTCTCAGGAGCTCAGTGAATTCCAGCGCAGTACCGTGATAGGATGCTACCTGTGCAACAAGTCCAGTCGTGAAATTTCCTCACTACTAAATATTCCACAGTCAACTGTCTGACTTCAACCTGATAGAACACCTTTGGGATGAATAAGAGAAGAGACTGCGAGCCAGGCCTTCTCGTCCAACATCAGTGTCTGACCTCACAAATACGCTTCTGGAAGAATGGTCAAAAATTCCCATAAACACATTCCTAAACCTTGTGGAAAGCCTTCCCAGAAGAGTTGAAGCTGTTATAGCTGCAAAGGGTGGGCCAACACCATATTAAGAATGGGATCTCACTCAAGTTCGTATGCGTGTGAAGGCAGACAAGCGAATACTTTTGGCAATATAGTGTATTTACAAATGGAGTCCAGGAAACTTTTACTCAACAGGCCCCTGCAAAGTTTATATATGTGGTCTACATTCTGGAACCAGAGCTCAGTAAACTAAGATCATATCCAGAGTGGTCTCCTCTCTTCAGCTGACACCAAGAGAAGAAATCACAACAGGTGTTATTTTGTGATTGAGGTTGAACACTGACCAGTGTGCTCATAGCAGGGCGACGTTAATTGGGCTCATGCCGGGTGAATGTGCAGAACTCCGCCATTTGTTGGAACTCTCCAGAATGCTCCTTGGATTAATTCTGGACAACTTGGGCCCAATGGCACAGTGCACTATCCTGTTGGAATATCCCATCATTGTGGGGTCCATGAAGTCCATGAAGGGATGCAAATGGTCACCAAGCAGCGAAATGTAGTGGCCATCAGTAAATGACGCGTCTAGGCTGACCAGTGGACCCAACCCTATAGCCACACCCCACACCAGTATAGAACCACCACCAGCCTGCACAGTGCCTTTTTGACAACTGGGGTGCGTGGCTTCATGGGGTCTGCGCCACACAAAAACCCTATTATCAGCGTGAAACAATTTGTACCATGATTCAGTGGACCATGCCATATGTTACCAGTCCGCTATGGTCCAGTTAGCATCCTCACGAGCCCAAGCGAGGCGCTGTGTTTGGTGTCGTAGTGTTAACAGGGTGAGTCTTCAACTCCCACAGAAGCTAAAGAACGCTGCAGTGACCTGCGGGATATGCGTGTGGGGCTTCCTGCATTGATTGATGATGTTATTTCTGCCAGAATCGCTTGTGTTTTTGCAATTCTAGCCAGACGCTGCTGGTCACAATTATTATACACCCGTGGGCAGCCGCTGCACTGTCCACTGTGGGTGGTAACACTTTCTATGATGTATACCCCGTACATACTGTGGATTGAGGAATGTTAAAGGCCCGCACAGCTTCAGAAATGGACTGTCCCATCCATCTGGCACTCACCATCATGCCCTGTTCTAACCTCTAACCTTTTTGTTGCCTTGCCATGTGCACGTTGGCCATTATTTAACCTCACTCACAAGATAACACCTCACAACAGGTGTGGGTATTTTCAAGCCATCCCCAGACGTAACATCACTTCATAATCAATTTACACACTGCTATCCCATGACTTTTACGTTATGTCAGTGTATTATACTGACTCAGTGATGTATTTATGTTTATTTTTTAACCATATTAAGTAATTGAACTATTAATTAGAACTGCTTGCGATGTTAATTATATATTGCATATTACACTAAATTAATGATGCTAAACTATTCCAATTATAATTTAAAGAAAACATTAAAAAAAGACCTAAAATGACACTGACTATGAAATTTAAGCTTCCAGAATTTTAGTTCAATTCTGGTCGCAGAGCCCCTGTTTGTAAAATGCCTTAGGCTTATTCAAGTGCTGTGTTGGATACTTTAGATGCTGAATATTGTGATGAGATTACAGTTAAGGTTACATTTCAGAAGACTTCCCTATGTAGGTGATGTTTATACTGCACAGAAACCTTGGCAGTGATGTGGGGGTTTTGCTTTGCATATATGAGCAGTCTGTAAGCAGTTCAATTAGAATGATCTGATATAGATTTCAACAGTTCTCCTCAACTTTCATTTCATAAAGTGAGTCAGCGGCTTAGATGATCTCGAGACTTAAAAACAGAACAAAACAGTAGTGGATCCACTGAAAGGGTGACCAAGCACATGTCGCATGGACTATCGTTTTCCAATATGTCAAAGTCAGCAATAAATTGCAAAAATATGTCAATTGTTTTCTGCAGAGGGAAACTGTGTTAACTTATTTTGTTTTCAGAAAATATGTAATTTGACCAATGTTTGTTCATATATTTCATCCAGCTATAAATGTAGAGATCCTAGAACAAGAAATACATACAAAACCAAATATTTAAATAACAAAATGTATGAAATAGATGAATACAGAAACAATTTTAGACCTGTATGTACTTGCACAATTCCACCATATGTAAATGATGTTTTTAAATGTGTGGCACTATATATACACAAGTAATTGCATACAAGTAATATATAATATATAATGTATATCATCCTCAATAAAATAATATGTAAGTAATATAAAACAGTTGAATCAACTGGGAAACTGGGAAATCAACGAAAAACATAACCCATCGCTGTGTGGGCAGAACAGCGATCTCTACAGAAATAACTGTGGAGATATTAGGTACAAATCCTAAGTCAAACACTTAATTGCATTCATACACAATTTGTTTACTTCTGTGGTGTACGGATATTAATCCCACGTCCCACACTGAGCATTTTTAATTCATGAGAGGAGAGACGGTTTAGTGAAAAATGTTTTCTTCTCCTCTGGGCACAGAGAGGAAACACGAATTGATGCAGCGCTCAAAGGAACTGATCCTGTGATGGAACTCATTAATGATGATCAAGTTTAAATGAACAAGTATTTCAAGAGGAAAAGATGTTAATACACAGCCCCACACACACAAACACACAGTACCAGGGTGGTCCAGGGATTGGTTTCTGTTTTGGGGGAGTCTAGGTTTTTTCACAGGGGGGTTGCGGGGGTTTGGGGGCTTCTCCAGGTTATTAGGACTGTCCCTGTCTGTGCCTGGGGTAAAAGGGGTACAAGACACAAGGACACAGTCAGGACAAACGTAACACACATACACACCAACAAACACACATATATACATATGCAGAACAAGCACTGAATGAAGTGCTCAGTGACCGTATCACAATGCTACAACTTCAAAATGATACACCCAAAAAAAAAAGCAATTTATTACATTTACTTTATTTAAACTTAGAAATGATACGCATTATTGGTCCAATTTGCAGAGACCTGCTCATTCAGTGTTTCTCCTGATTAAAGGTATTAATAAGGAGTTTATTTCTTTTTGGTGCTGTTACTCCTCTGGGAAGGCCTTATACTAGTTCTGACACAGTCTTGCAGGGCACATCAACTGGATTCTGACTAATATTAACACAAACTATATATATATATATATATATATATATATATATATATATATATATATATAATGTCTATATGTTTATTGTAGTTTTCTTTGGGAACATTCCAACTGTGCCAACTTACATTACATCCATGAGCTCACGACAGTCGCATTGTTCATCGAGGAATGTTGATGAGTGCACCATCACCCCCTACTTGGAGCTCCACCAGTGTTGGACTAGTTCCTACATTTCAAACTCAGTTTTTTCCCAATTTAATATGTCTACGTTCCCACACATGTTTAGCCCAAATTTTCCAAAGACCTTCTCGTTTAGAGATCATATAGCCCAACAATGACAATTTGATTGCAACCACAAGACCATTAGTGAGGTCAGGTACTGATGCTGGATGATCAGCTCTAGATCACTCCAACTCACCCAAAAGGTACTGGATGGAGCTCCATCATTCTAGAGAACATAGGTCCTCTTCTTCCACAGCTCAGTGCCCGGGGGCTTTATCCCACTCTAACTGGCACTGGGTAAAGTGGGCTTAGGCTCATGTGTGGCTGCTCCACAGTGTCCCACTCAAATGGCAATGCATTTCTATGAAGCTCATAAGTTCTGTGTACAAAACTGATCACCTGTGCATCCACTGAGTATCTGAATTCACTAATTAGAAGGGGTGTCAATACTGTTCAACAAATTATCAATACAGTTACTAATGAAAAGTAAACATTTGTATCTGATGTATCATGAAAATACGTAAATTACAGTTATTCATAAATCACTCCTCATTACAACAAATACTAATCTTGGTGTAGAGAAATTCAAAGATGGAGTCAAACATATTCTATACTACTGAAGACGAATGTCATTCTAGTACACTACACTGAGGCTCATTACGTGGAGAGTGTCGTGTGCGTAGGATTTGCAAATCATGTAGTGTGAAAGAGGTGGGAATTAGCATAGATGCTGTCCAAGGTGCTGAAAATCAGCCCATGCATATAGCAGCAGCTTTTAAAATTAGAAATGCTTTATGACAGTGAAGACCAGCACAAGTTTGGCCATTTCATCCTCTTATCTGAAAAGAGTGCTCAAAGGTGGAATTCCACCAGTTTTTCTGATTGAATCTCTGAGGCCTAAACAAAGCTGTTCAGAGAGGCATGATGCCAAATTTGAGGGTCATTGTACAGAAAGTTCTTTGCTAATTTTTGATGAATTTAATTTAAAAAATTACATGTTTCAGATCAACGCTTTCTCCAAAAACCACAGCTATGACCATAACCTGCTCTAATAAGTCCATCGGACACGTTTCCCTTTTGTGTTCGAATCATGAAATGAAATTCCAGGATGATTTTGAGAGCACTATCCTACTCCCACAGTACTCTCATAAAACACTTCAGACATCTGGTTCCCATGACTGCCACTTTAAAGATGACTCAGCAAGTTTCTCTGGAGCGGAACATTTCACATTAAACCAATATGAAAGAGTTTGCTTATATTAATCATGCAGCCATCCCCCGTTTCGACTCTTTTATGGTCTGCATTTACACTGACATTACATCCCAGGGAAGTCCCAGGGAACAAAATGTAAAATATTAAACATGTTTGTATGGTATTTAAATGGGGTGATATATTAAATATCCAGTAAAGCTTGAATTAACAAAAACAAGACAGAAATCTAATAATATAACATGGCTAATGACCTCTCTGCGAACTGTCTGGTAAGTAAACAAGTAAACTAACAAAACAGGTGCAACGGCCTCTACATATGCAGGTGGAGCTATGGACTATCCATGCTGTGTCAAAGGGTCAATTAAAACATTACTCAGACTTTATATATTGACATCCTACAGAAGGCAAATCTCTTATTCACATTACTGCTGAATGTGCATCTGGGCATGTTGGTATGGCAAATGGCCGTTCCTGTTGGAAATGTTATGTTCGCTAGGTTACAGTAGGTTTCTCTTGAACAGAGAGAAGGATGTCACTGGAGAATGCAGTTTTGTTAAAGCTGCTTTGTGTTTACATACAGACTACCCATGATTAGAACTGCCCAGTTTACACTGAGTGCGGATAATGCTGGTAAAACACATCAGCCATTTGTTTGACTTTGTAAAGTTATCAACAGCAGACACTTTGTTCATATACAAATCTCAGTTCCAACAGGTGGGGACACAAGGTGTAACTAAAAATAGAGAGTAGTGATTAGTAAATTGTGTTTACAGCAAACTGAAAAGTATTACATCACCAAAAGTGGAATTTCTGCCATTCATCCACTACAGTAATCTTTAGCTGTACAACCATGTGGGACCTATGGTGCCATATTTTGCAGTTTGCAATGCATTACATGTTTCAATGGGAGACAGGTCTTAACTGCAGGTCCATATTTTTGCATGCTCTCATCACTGAATGGTTCTTTTCTGTTTTTGGGCCACAGAACACAACACTTGCATTTGTGGATGAAGAGACAGTAATTACTGGGAATGGTTTGTTAACCTATTCCTGAGACCGTGTGGTGATAACATCACAAAAGCATATTGGCTTTCAGAGCAGTGCTGTCTGAGGGATCAAAGGTCATGGGCATTTAGTTGTGGTTTTCAGCGCTGGCCTTTAATATTATGCATTGCAGAAAGATAGATACCTCAAATCAGTGCTATTGCTTGTTGAGGAATATTGTTCTTAAACTACTGGACTTTTCACTGATGCATTTTCTAAGTGGCATACCTCGATGTAACCAGCATCACCTATTTAACATTTCAAAGTTGTCCTAGTCACAGTTTTCCTACTCCAGTAACAACTGTATAAAATTCAGAATGTATATACTGTATGTATATTTACAGAAATCAATGTAACAGCACTGTTTAGTTTAAATACAGCTCAAAATGGATTTAGAAATCACTGCTCTCTTTTTTTATTTGCATGTCACTCATTGTCCCAGATTGTATCTCCGCAATAGCAAGATTACCCTACTTAAAAACTATGACTATGAGCCCAAGCCCATGAGACATTTATGGACACATGAAAGCCTCAGCGTGGTCTACCGGTGTGCAAAGGTAGCAAACCCAGCACATAAACAGACCATCAAACTAGAATGGAGAGTAACAGTGTCAGGTCATGCAATGTGTCACATAAGGTTTGCATGTATCTGCATGAGCATAAGTGAACAGAATACCTGTGTCACAGGACAGAGCCTTCCTGTTACGCTGTGGTTTGACTGGAGCTTGAGGTCTCACACTCTCTTCACCTGCACACAATACACAAACATATATACTACATTGCCAAAAGTGTTCACCCATCCAGATCATTGAATTCAGGTTTTCCAATAACTTCCATTGCCACAGGTATATAAAACCAAGCACCTAGGCATGCAGACTGCTTCTACACACATTAGTGAAAGAATGGGTCGCTCTCTGGAGCTCAGTGAATTCCAGTGTGGTACCGTGATAGGATGCCACCTGTGCAACAAATCCAGTCGTGAAATTTCCTCCCTACTAAATATTCCACAGTCGATAGTGGGATTATAACAAAGTGGAAGCGATCGGGAATGACAGCAACTCAGCCACAAGGTGGTAACCATGTAAAATGACAGAGCGGGGTCAGCGGATGCTGAGGCGCATAGTGTGCAGAGGTCGCCAACTTTCTGCAGAGTCAATCGCTACAGACCTCCAAACTTCATTTGGCCTTCGGATTAGCTCAAGAACAGTGTGTAGAGAGCTTCATGGAATGGGGTTCCATGGCCGAGCAGCTACATCCAAGCCTTACATCACCAAGCACAATGCAAAATGTCGAATGCAGTGGTGTAAAGCATGCCGCTACTGGACTCCAGAGCAGTGGAGACGTGTTCTCTGGAGTGATGAATTACGCTTCTCCGTCTGGCAATCCGAAGGACGAGTCTGGGCTTGGAGGTTGCCAGGAGAACGGTACTTCTCTGACTGCATGTGCGTGTGAAGGCAGACGAACAAATACTTTTCGCAGTATAGCGTATGACTACTAATGACTCAGCAAATAACACCTATTAAATAACATATAACAAATAGCAAAGACATTTTAGCCTTTGAAATTATTCAGCTGCCAGTACAACCACTCTTTGTTTATCTTTCATAAGCTGCTACACACACAGTCTTCAACTTTCTTTTTCATGGCCGATTCTGACAGAAGATCTTCCAGAGGCTGTCATAGAGGTGTACTGTTTCCCCTGTAAATCTCATGTAGGGTGGCCACTTTCATAACCCCAAAAAAGGAGAACATCCCACCCCCAAAAGGAGGACATCAGAAAGGGAGGGGGGGTTGTCGGACACGATTCTAGAACAGAATTAAAATCAAAACCTAAACTATATAACACATAACTTTGCTTTACTCACCGAATTGGGTAGTATGGATGGCATTCGTGAGTCACACTGGAGCTTACTAACTGACTAGCATTTAGAGGGCTGTCCTGCGGTTAGCCAGTAGGAGAGCAATGTCACATGACCTTGTTAAACCAATTAAATGCAAGGCATGTCTTTTGACACGGATGTGAGCCAATGGCACACATAATATTGTTCCTGAGTTCATCCCGAAAAGAGGACTAATAGGCATCTGTCCAGGTATTGCACCGAATGGAGGACTGGGAGTTGAAAAAACGGACTGTCTGGCCTATAACCGGCCACCCTACACTCGGGAAGGGTCCTCAAGTTCTCAGTTGAATTGAAATCAGTTCAGTATGTGAGGCAGCTCATTCATCTGTCATCTCTGAATCCTCAGCTGGCTAGTCAAGAGTACTTGGAAGCATGCAATTGAGCATTGCATCTGCAGAAATATCATGGTCTTCTTAAATGTTGGGGATCTCTTCCTGTAACACTAAGTGAAGACTTCTTTCTCTTTTCCAGAAACTGGCATTAGTTTTGAGAGTTGATTTTCAGTCCATCTGCAGCCCAAAAAGGTCCAACTATCACATTGTTAATAACACCTGCCCACACCATTACATCTCCCCCACCTTGATGGAGTCCATTAGTAATCCAACTATGGGCTTTGGGCCATCAGGTTCTCATCTCATCTGTCAATAAGAACTTTGAAACTCAATCTTAAGGTATTCTGTGGCCCAGTCTTAAAGCTTCAGCTTATAAAGGGGGTTCTGTTTCAGCCTTCTTGCCTTTAGCAATGCCTCTGAACACCTGACACCCAGTACTGTTTAATTTCAGGAAGGTTGCAGTTCCGGAGGATTTCTGGAGGCTGTATGTCCGGTGTTGCTTCTGTGCTTTTACTTCTGAACATATTTTGTGACCATTCTTTAATAATCAAACCGCTAGATTGTGCCGTGATCATGCCTCAGGGTTTTGGCAATTTCAAGAGAGTTAAACTCTTCTGATTAGCATTTTTGGCCCATTTTATATGTAATGAAAAAGTTGCCCAATTATTATGTGCATCTACATTTATTTAACTCACTAACTTAGGGGGAGCCTGACCTTTTGCTATTTCTTCCATTATCTCAAAACCAAAACACCAGAGGGCGCCCGCGAGTAAGCACTCAATGAATGAGGGCGGATGGAGCTAAACCACTAAAAACAAAACATTAAATCCCTGGTCTGCTCAATCAGTATGGCAGTATACTAAAACAGGGATGTGCATGGGTAGTGGAGTATCCATTCCAGGTGCCAATACATTATGTTATACTATGTTAGACAGCTAAAGTTGCTTGCATCGAAAGGGGACTTTCTGAGTGGTTTGATGTTAAACGGTTCATTGTAGAGAAACTTGACTTGTTAGAATTGTTGACAGTGGTGGTGATGGGAACCAGACGTCTGAAGAGTTTAATGCCTCTAAAAGCTCCCTCAAAAAAAGTTACTACATTAGAAAGTTATGAACATGCTGACTGATACCTGAGACATTGTTTCTGAGAAGCTTTTAGCCTAAAACAGGGTTTTTAACATCTACAAAGAAAAAATATTTCCACTGAAGTCACACCCAGGTTCCATCACCTCCAAAAGACATCTAAAGACATTTGAGTCAGTAAGCTTCTGTACAATGAGCTATTTAATTTGATGTAATTCCCTTTTAAAGTAAGTATTGCCAAAGACGTGAAGAAGAAAACAAAGATAGCCTAAAACTAGTCTAGCTGTTTTTGCTAGAACCAAAAACAAAGAAAACATTCTCTGTTCTCAGTGTTAACTCAGCAAAGCTATATGTTGGCTCATCATCCACTGAAGAGAAAACCCTTTTGTGTAGCACCATCATTAATTCATTGTTATGGATTACTCAATCAATAATCGTTAATGACAAATCATTTAAGCTGTAAACTACATAAACACAATGGTCTTAACATTACCATTGGCCAATTAGAGTGAGGACAGACCTTGTGTATGGGACCGCTCAGCCAATCCTAATGGAGGTTTTGTGGAGGCCGGGGGAACAAGGGGTGGGATCCGTCTCTCGCTGGCTGATTCGGTGGGGGAGAGCACATACGAGGCAGTCTTTGGCTGTCAGTCCAAACACAAAATACGAATACAGTCACAGATTAATCATCAGTTAGCTAATAAAGTAATATCATTAACATGTAGGAAAAGTAATATTATCTCAAATATTGAAATAATTAAGAAGAATACAAATGTATTTGTTTATTCTTATACAAGTTCCGTTTTCTTTGTATTAGGTGGCTTCTAAACCAGGGATCCTACCAATCTGGCATCCCTGAAGAGGCTGCTTAAACTGTTTGAACAGAAGAGAGTGGTGGAATTCATGAGAACGTGTTGCTTAACTCTAACCAGGACATTAAAAAAACCTTTTTACTGTCGTTTGCATTTGCCTCAGTCATACCGACTGTTATTCAATTGACTTTTCTGTTTTCAAATACTTCAATTTTTCAATTCATCCGATACTTTAGCAGCCATAATAAGAAACAGGTTAACAGACATTAAACACACATACAAGCAAGTCCACTCACATATACACCCACATCTACCTTGGCTGGGATTGGAGGGGGCTGTCCCTCTGTTTCTCTTGCTCTCTCTATCCCTCCATCTCGGTCTTTCTTTTCCACTCTGCTCCCATCCCTCTCTCCTCCAACTTCATCTTCCGTGCCTTAGGAACAGACAATATTAACAAACAAAAGAATAATGCAGACATTATAATAGATCCAAAGAATATTACTGACTGGTTCCCATCACTGTAAACAATCGGAATTGGTAGGTTACCCTACAATAAACACTCTGACTGACATTGTTCACATTGTTCAAGTTCAGCAGACAGTCTGAAATATTGTGGAACTGCTCTTTGTAGCCAGTAGATAAAATCAAATCAAATTCCCCTTTAAATTCCCCTTATTAGTGGCAGACGTTAAGATGCGGTGTGGAACATTCAAAGTGAATGTCATTCCAGGACACAGTAGCGAAACTCATTACGCGGAAGGTGCTGGGTGCGTAGGACTTCACAAGCCATGTAGTGTGAAAGAGGTGAGAATTAGCATAGACGCTGTCCAAGGTTGTGAAAGCCAGACCAGCTGAGGCAGTGCATGAAGCATTTCATTACTCTGGAGGCAATGGACTATAAATGGACCAAAATATATTACAGTATGTACAGTACTGTGAAGAAATCTACCCTTCATTTACTGAATTCACGAAAAAAAGGCTGTTATGTACAAAATGATAATTTTTCAGTTTAAACGAATATTGCAACAGAACTTTATTTCAGTATTTAGTGTGTTCACCCATTGCCTTTATTACAGCCTGCATTCTTTGTAAAAGGCCCATACCCCATATTTATTTGGATTATATATTTTTTTAGGTCCATATTTGTGTGGTTTTATGCCACAAATCAGTTTACATGACCATTTTCCAATCTCTCGTTATCCCTCAAAATAAAACCGGATGTTTTAGTTTGGTTGCGTCGGTTCCTGTGACATCACATGAAATAAACAGATTGCTTTTGCTGCATGGCTTTTATATGTGGACTGTGAAGACTGAAAAGCGAATAATAAAAATTGAAACTTTAAGAATGTTTACATGTTTATGTTTCCATAATATGGGCCCTTTAATGAAACATGATTTCGTTTTTTTAAAGGAATTTGCAGAGATATTTGTGACACCTCCAAAGTTTAGCCTTAGAAGTTGGTTATGAAAGCTGCTTCTAACTATCTAAGCAATTCCAAATGAATTCAGTAGTTTTGAGGTTTGGACTCTGGTGGTGTTGACATGCTGCTGGTACTAACAGGATGACTCGTTGTTCGCTGAATGTCCCCACTCGTGACTGTTGGGTGACTCTGCACATTCAGACAATTCTGCGGTTCTCTCTCTCTCCATGGTTCGTGTAGGTCTCCAAGATCCTTCATACCACTGGTGCATGCCTTCTTCTATCCACTGCCGCCAACAGCGTGCTATTATAGTATCCGCACGACTGTTATGGATGGTTTGTACCTAATGGCCATTTCGACGTAAATGAAAGTTGGTTTGTGACATTTTCACAGTGCTGTACATGCACCTATGAGTTACTCTAGGACACTGTACAGTTTGGAAACCCCGACAAGAAAATAAATGTAATACTTGTGTATTATTGAATGCTTATCACTGATATTAACACATTTGGTAAGTTTATGTTAATGATTTGTAGCTCTGTGTTTGATGCAGATTCTAAACTTTCAACTGAGTTTGTAAGTACTACCCTAACAGGAAAGGATGGCAGACTACTGTTGGCCCACTAACAGCAAAGCTGGCGGTCCACTAGTGGTTAAGCAAAGTCTTAGACAAAAGGCTACTTTTCATCAAAGTCTTAGACAAAAGGCTTGTTTTCCACTTACAGTTCACTTCATTTGTTTTTCCTTCTTTGATATGTTCTTTATCTTTAAGTCATATTTTTTGTCTTAGTTTATTTATCTGTGTGCATTTCGAATCAGTTTGAGGAGATTAAAAACTAGTTAGGTCTTGTGCATAGGACAGTTATCTGGGCGGTATGAAGATGAACCAACAGTGGCAAACGGTCAGTGGGCTGCCGGCCTAATCAAGCCAGCGGTTTTCATGATATGGGCCCTTAAAGGAAACATGATTTCGTTTTTTAAAGAAATTTGCAGGGATATCTGGGACACCTCCAAAGTTCTGTCTTAGAAGTTCAGGTTCTGAAATCTGCTTCTAACTATCCAAGTGATACCAAATGCATTCAGTTGTTTTGAGGTTTGGACTCTGGGCTGGTCAGTTCATTGTTCTGAGAACACCAGCAGCTTCTTTGTTTGATGTATCTGTCTTTTTTTTCTCAGTGAGGAGCTTCTTGACAGTGCACATCCTTTCAACACTAATCAAGCCAGTGGACCAACATATACTCACTATCTGGATAGAAGCAGAGATATTTTGTTATGATTTGAATATGGTGCAAAGTTATGGTCTGTACTGTCTTATTTTACAGGAAAAAACACCTTTATACTTTCACTAACTTTTTGCCAGTTTCTGACATGCCAAAAAAGTCACGCAGAACAGAATCTGTTGATATGAAATGTAAAAATCAAATGAAAGTGTGATTGTTATATAACGAACTGTGAAACTTAATCTGTACTTGCAAGTAAACTCAATTAGTCCCTAGAACAGTGTTTCTCAACCCTGGTCCTGGAGGCACCCTGGCCTGCACATTTGAGTGGATTTCCTGCTTTAACACACCCCACTGCAACTCTGAAGGGGCCTGGTAATGAGCTGATGAGTTGAATCAGGTGTGCTGGAAGCAGGGAAGCACTAAAAAGTGCAGAGCCCTGGACCAGGGCTGAAAAACGCTGGTCTAGAAAACAATCATTAAACAACTAAAGGGACGTTGCAGTACCAGAGCTCTCCTGCAGGGGTCTCTGTCTAAGTTTGGCCAGGCTGGGCTTGCTGCTCTGTGGAGGGGGGTTTGGTTTGGATGGGCATGGTATGGGACGTCCAACCGGAGCCCCTGTTCCTCTACACCTCTCTTCTGACTGCCAAGATGACTCAACCCGCTGCTGATGGTCATTCTGTGCATCTATAGACGGATGCCTCTCGGGTGGTTGATCTCTTTCGGAGTCTGAGATGGCATCGCAGTGCAGTCGTCTGTCCGCCTCCGCACAGATCTGCCTCTCGGCCTGCGTGTTTGGGGATGGCGTCCTGTCCCCGGATGGATAGGGCGGCAGCGGCCTGTCTGTGGGTGACCGCTGGCCTTGTGTCTGTCTGCCGGCTTGCTTCTCCGCCCACTGCCTTTCACACTGCCTGTCCACCTGCCGCAGGTCCGTCCACTGTGCATCTGGCTGCGCCCACTTCCTCTCCAGCCCCCTGTTAGTCTGTCTGAAGTCGCCCCATTGGCTGTCTATGTGGCGAGACTCCGCCCACTGTTTGCTGGCCTGCTTCTGCTGAGCCTCGGCCTGTCTGTCTATCTGTCTCAGAGTGTGTCTGTCTAACTCTCGCTCTAAATGTCTGTCTGCCTTCCACAGCGTCTGTCTGTCCAGCTCTCTGTCTATCTGTCTCAAAGCGTGCCTGTCTAGCTCTCTCTCAGTCGGTCGAGACGCCTGTCTGTCCAGCTCTCTCTCTATCTTCCTCAGAGTCTGTCTCTCTGCCTCACTNAGCTCTCTCTCAGTCGGCCGAGACGCCTGTCTGTCCAGCTCTCTCTCTATCTTCCTCAGAGTCTGCCTCTCTGCCTCACTCTCCGAGATTTTGTCCATCTGTCTTGACGACTGTCTGTTCAGTTCTCTTTCTATATGTCTCAACGTGTGTCTATCCACGTCGTTCTCACACTGCCTGTCCGTTTGCCTGAAGGTCTGACGGTCCCCCTCTCTGTCCGGCTGCCTTTGCCTGTCTCCCTCCCTGCTTGACTGTCTGTCCATCGGCCGCAACGTCTGCCTGTCTGGCTCTCTCTCAGAGTGTCTGTCCATTCCTGAGGGTGGATCGTTGTCAGGATCTGCCTCCGATTTCTGTAACTACATAAATGATAGATGAAAAATCAATAAGAACAAAATACAAGCTCTTAATTCACAGAAACATGTAGTTTTCAGTGCAAAACAAGCTATAATGGCCATATCAGGTTAACAGTGTAAGAGAGAAGCTAATAAAGCACTGTAAAATATGTGGGATAATTTGTCTCTCTTGGTGCCTCAAAGTTGAAGCTAGCTTCATTGTTGAATGTCGCATTTCACCTTAAATGGCACAGCCAGCATGTAACTGTTGCACCATTTAAAGTTGAATGTGAATTTTGAATAAGACACTACTGAATAAGATGCCAACTTAAGCATCCGAGCGGGTTTGGGTTGGGTTTGGTCAATCACACATTCGGGCCTGACTGGGTCAGGCTATAAGGTTGCTGGTATCGGTCAGGTTCTTGCTGACGCAGACCTTTAGTGTGAATACATTAGCAGTCAAAAGTCTGGTCACACCATATGTTATTTCCCTTATTTCTACTATTTTAAACATTTTGGAATAAGAATGAAGCATTTGTGTCATAAATAAGTTTATAAACTCTATAAATAATGCTGGTTTATTTTTCTACCCAAATGCTGGGCTGAGCCGATTAGGTCATCTTGTTGGGTTATTTCCACAGTGCTGGGCTTTTATGTGTAGCTCAGGCGGGGTCATTCTTGGTGACTGTGGAGATTATGCCTTAATGATTAATCATATTTTTATCACTATTGTGGTATGAGCACAATAACCAGATTGTTAAGAGTTGTGATTAAAACAGGTCAAATTACCTGATACAGGAAGTTCTATTGGTGTTTCTTTTCTTTTTAATTTGCACAACAGTAAAAGGACCATTTTCTAATATTGTATTTTGCTGTTTGCTTAAAAGAGAAGTGAGATTTCTGTTTATACATGCAAAAAAGTAAAATCATCACATAAAAACAATAGAAGCACCTTCATATAAAGCAACTTAGTTTGTCACAAAAGTCCAAGTATCAGGTCAAAAACAACTTAAATACTGAGTAACTTACAGAACTACAGTGGAACTTCTATTAACGTTTTATTTTAGTCTAATATAAAATGCTTAAGCTCAAAAGTTGGTGATGTGGCCAAGGCCAACCACAGAGCAAAAAGAAATTAGTAGCTATATGTGAACGGCTGAAAGTCTAACTGAGTAAACAGCAGATTCCTTTACTCCAGTATACTCCAGTATAATAAAAGTAAAAGTATTATTAGAGAATACTCAGAATAATAATTTACTGAAGAACACATACTAGTGTAAATGTAACTAGTTACTATCCACCTGTTACACCTTGGGGGCAATTTAGCACCTGTAATTCACCTGACAGCATGTCTCTGGACTCCACACGGAAAGGACCCCGGATGCCCCAACTGGGAATCAAACCCAGGCCCTTCTTGCTGTGAGGTGAGAGAGCTACCCACTGCGCACACCACTGGGAACTGGTTTGTCTTATATGTAGTTTTCTGTCATGAATGGTTTTTAAAAATCAGTTTTAGGCCAAAACCTTCTCAAATCCATTTTAACGTCTCAGACATCAGGCAGAGCAGTCTACTATTTCATGTAGCAACTTTCCGTGATGCAGCTTTTAGAGGCATTAAACCCTTCAGACGCCTGGTTCCTATCACCACCACTGTACACAATTCAGCCTTGGTTCGTTTCTCTAGAGCAGAGCACTTTTAATGACTTTGTTTACATTTTCACCATTTAATTATGCTGCAAATTCCCCTTTAAAGACAAACCATGAATATTCAGAACATGCCCTGCAACCACGTTCCTCGGTGCTGCAGTAAATTCAGTGAGGAGGCTTCCACTTTGTCCTGACCTTGGCTTCAAAAACAACTCAGTTTGAATCAGCCCTGCCACAGAAATCCCAAAGCAAGCTGTGAACTCAGACTGTACCGTTTTGCCGGTGTAGAAGGGGTGCTTGTTTCCCCTGAAGGTGGTGAGTGGCATGCCCTGAACGGAGCGAATCTCCATCACCCCTGCTCTGGGCTCCTCCATCCTCTTTTCCTCCACCATACCGTCAGCCACCTCAGCTGGGCAGCTGCTGCTGCCAGGCAGCCTGGGGGGCTGAAGTAGAGTGTAAATATTCTCAAGGGCATTCCTGGACAAGGTCAGAACAAGACCGAGAAAGAGAGAGAGAGAAAGAAAGGAGAGATGGAAAGAGAGAGAGTAAAAAGAGAGAACAGAGAAATGGATGTGTTTAGAAGAAAGGTCCATTAGCTGCTCAATTTGATAACTAATAAACAGTCCAGGACTGGCTGGTCTACAGAAGCTGCCCCCCGGAAAAGGGACGATTTTGAATATCCCCTGCAGCTGGACAAAATGCTACGCTAATTTCCACTGATTAAGAAGCAGCCCTCGGGGCGCGCGTTAGTCATGAATTAATGCAATTCACAAAGCTAACTAATCAAGCCCTTCAGGATTCATTAAAGCCTCAATGAGTTATCTTGCTTGTCTGCTCCTATGTGTGGGATGAGCATGTCCTTCAGTTCACTTTCATTCAGCCTGCTGTTGCTGACTGTGTTTCTGATCATTGCGTGCTCCGATGTGGACCTTCCGCATGATTTTGCACCATGCACATACTAATACATAGTTACATGGCTGTCGGTTTCTGACATTGCGTAACATCTCTACACCTGCAAGGCCTCAGGCCAATGACTCGACTCTTGCCAACCCGGTGTCTTAACTGCCAACAGCACTGGAGCTTTAGCGATGCCTTCACATCCACACACTGGTCACTTTATTAAAGTAATGAGGCACATCAGTGATTTTACCACTGTTAAGAGGTATTGCTAGGAATAATATAAAGTGTTTTGTTCTTATTAAACCTGCTTCAAAAGAATTTAATTTAGAATTAAAACTAGCATTGATTAGCATTTTCCACAAATTTCAGATGTAGACAAGCATGCTTGGTGTCCAACTTTTAGTTCACTTAATTAGGTACAAATCCTTGTATCTATACTCATTGTATGCCCATTTTATCAGCTCTGCTTACCATACGTTGTAGTGCTACAATTGCAGACTGTAGTCCATCTGTTTCTCTGTATACTTTATTACCCTGTTTTTCAATGGTCAGGACCCCCACAGGACCACCACAGCAGGTATTATGTGGGTGGTGGATCATTCTCAGCACTGCAGTGACACTGACATGGTGTGTTAGTGTGTGTTGTGCCGGTGTAAGTGGATGAGACACAGCAGTGCTGCTGGACACCCCAGTGTCACTGCTGGACTGAAAATAGTCTAGAACTGTCTAGCACAACAGCGTCCTGTGGGCAGCGTCCTGTGGGCAGCTATCTAGAGGATGACCAACACAAACTCTGCAGCAGCAGATGAGTTATCGTCTCTGACTGTACATCTACAAGGCGGAGTAGCAAGGTAGGAGTGTCTGATAGAGTTGACAGTGAGTAGACATAGTGTTTCAAAACTCACTAACAAACCACAACCACATCAGTATCACTGCAGTGCTGAGAAGGATCCACTATCCACATAATACCTGCTCTGTGGTGGTCCTACTGGGGTCCTGACCACTGAAGAACAAGGTAATAAAGTATACAGAGAATAAGATGGACTACAGTCTGTAAGTGTAGAACTATAGAGCGCTCATATATGGTTAGCAGAGCTGTTAAAATGGACAACAAGTGGTGTACCTAATGACGTGGCTGGTGGGCGTATATCTTCAGCCTGGAAATTGAAGCCTAACAGTTATTTATAAACAGACACAACAGATGTAATCTGTAGTGTCCATATGCCGAGATGACGTATACACAAATGGGGAGTCAGTTTGGTGCAAACCTGATGTCTAACATGGCTACCTGCAGTGTTGGACAAGATGTTGAGTGGGCTATACACACAGTCTCTTCAGCATCACGAGCCAGCCAGCTGTTTCACTTCAGCTGCTCGTATACACCAGACTATGTAAGGCATTTTTGCTCTTAGTTACTTTAAGACTTATCCAGACAGGCAGGACGTTTCTCAAAACCAAGAACACATAGAACGTACTTATGTTCTTAGGAAGAATGCTCCTGCCACGTTACCTTGCAACATGGGTTTGATATGTGCTGTGTACTTACTATTGCGCAACAGCCACTACGACATTAAGATACCATTTAGTGGCTGATCAATACCATGCATGCTATACAAACCCACTATTATACTGTATAAATAATAAAACTAAATCTGATATGATCATCTGCTCCTTTTCTTTGATAGAATTAAACCAAAGTTTAGCAGCTATAAGCCAGTTACTACAAGTGGCCAGTGAGTGGGAGCATTAGTCTTTAATTTGGTGCCGCCTACTGCCACTTTAACTGTGTCCGCTAAACGACAGCTGTTCTTTAACATTATGTTAGGCTTTTTTGACTGGAAATCACATAAATGATGGGGTGGTCTCTCTGACTTCTGCACAGTTAGTTTACCAGTATCTACTGAACAAGACTTACTGAGCAGTTCGTAGCAGTCACTCAGTAATAAGTCCTAGGTTTATTATTACTGCCACAGCGCTGCTTCCTGCATAGCTGTTTTTGTGTTACTGACCCTGTGGGAGCGGTGGCAACAGTTCGACAATCCTCACTACAGGTCACACCCAGCGTATCGGATTCTTGATTGGATAGGGTGGAATTACGGTTCCTTCGGAAACCAAAAATGGCCAGCATGTTGCGCCTCTTCTTCCGCCTGAGGGAGTGAGCCTTATGAAGGGTGGATAACTGACTGAGAGGGAAAGAAAAAAAGAAAGAAAGAAAGAAAGAAAGAAAGAATGACAGCAGTCACATAAAGGTGCCACATCTCTTCAAACTGCTGCTCGTGTAATGCTGTAGGGCAGCAGAACGTGCTTAAATGAGATCAGGAGTGAGAAACTAAAGGTCAGAGTGCACTGACCCGACAAAGATCATCAAACATCTACATCAAACACTGTAATACTGGCAGTTGTTTTAGAAGAACAAATAAACCAAAGGAACCTGTGTGAATGTGGAGAATGTTCTAGAACAGTATGAATGGGGAGAACATTCTGGATCAGTGTGAACAGGTAGAACATTGTAGAACAGTGTAGAAAGATGATAACATTCTAGATGAGTGTGAGCAGATAGAACACTGTAGAACAGTGTGGATAGATGAGAACATTCTAGAACATTGTGAGCAGCAAGAACATTCTAGAACAGTGTGGACAGATGACAACATTCTAGAACAGTGTGGGCATATGACAACATTCTAGAACAGTGTGAATTGGGGAACAGTTTAGAACAGTGTGAATAGAGCAAAACATTTTAGAACAGCATGAATGGGAAGAACATGCTAGAATAGTGTGAGTAGAGAAGAACATTCTAGAAAATTGAGTAGAGGAAAACATTCTAGAGCAATGTGGATCAAGAAAACATTCTAGAACTGTGTGAATAGGGACACTCTTTTAAAACAGTATGGACGGATATGAGTATTCTAGAACATTGTGAATCGGGAGAACATTCTAGAACAGTGTGACTAGAGGAGCACATTCTAGAACCGTGGTGGTGGCTGAGTGTGTAGCACTGTCGCCTCAGCAAGAGGGGGTTTGATACCCAGACGGGGCTTCAGGGGTGTTTCTGTGTGGAGTTTGCTTGTTCTCTATGTGTCTGTGTGGGTTTCCTCTGGTTGCTCCGGTTTCCTCCCACAGACACTCAGCCAGGGGAATCAGAGATGCCAAATTGCCCCCCGAGGTGTGAATGTGTATGCCTGTCTGTGTACGCCCTGCGATGGACTGGCACCCTGTGCAGAGTATATCCTGAATTCCCCACTTTGAGAGCTAGGATAGGTTCCAGCACCCCCCGCGACCCAGTAGCATTATGGGGTTAGAAGATGAATGAGTGAGTGACAGTATCATCTTGCTTTTTAGATTTAAGCTCTGTATGTACTGTATTAATACTTTTACTTCATCACAAAAGGATCAAAGTACTGATTTTCCCAACATGGTATCCAGGTAAAACCAAGCGAGCTCTCCCACTGGAGACTGATAATGGTAATATGAATTACCATACCTTCAATTCATAATGAAGTCAGTGTAAAACTGTTACAAGCTTCAAATAAAACATGGAATGTCTTTTACATCTTTAAAAACTTCAAGTGAATCACCTTCAGCTTAGTACTAATATGAAACAGTCATGGAGAGAATGCCCATGATAGATTAGAACCTTGAGAGCGCCCAGTGCAGGAACATCATGCAACCAGTTTGATGAAAAAGTAACAGGCTGTATTCGAACTGGCATACTGCATACTACATACTACTTGCATACTAAATCTGCCTAAAAGTAGTATGTAGTATGTGACCAAACTGTAAATCTGTAGTGCACTGAAGATACTCGGATGCTGTTCTACTCCAGGCAGAGTTTCTAGTATACAGGGGGAGCTATCTTTGTGGTGTACTGCATCCCCTCATGCACCGTGGCCTCACCAGTTCTCAGCCTGCTTCAGCCAGAGAAAATGGCGGCAGGTAACACTGGGGAGCAAAACGCAGCCATCTCTGAGTATAGATGTGGGTGTAGTGATTGTAATGGGGTATGTTTTCATCAGAATGAGCCTCAGAAAGTTAAAATATACAGGTCTGGAGATGAACTCCCTTTAGGGGTTCAGTTTTAGAGTGAAATAGCCGAGGGTAGCTAACAGCTAGGCTAAATGTATTTCAGGTGAACTGAGCAGCGTTAGCTGCAGCTAACTCTAAACAGTGGATACAGTAATAACAGCTCTGAGGTAAATGTGAGGTAACTGGTCATGTGACTGTATTAGTATACTACACTGCAGGTGTAGGTCGGAACGTGTTAAGGTACTGTATACCACACACAGGGGGCTTATACAGTATGCAGCACATACTACAGTAGTGTGCAGTATAGTATTGCGCCATTTCAAATACAGCCACAGTTTCGCAGCATCCCACACAGAGGGTAGTAGGGTCAGCTGTGTTCGCTTTGATGGGCCCTGTCAAGAGGATGCAAGATGACCCTTTTAGCTGGCTGCGCTTCTCAGAAGCATTGATTGCTTTAAACGTTTCCAATTCTGAGGCATGTAGTCTCGCCCAGACTTTATTCCTCATTCTTATAACCATACAGAACATACATATGACTTTCAGAATTAGTTTCATAGCAGCTCCTGAATAATTTTAGTCTTAGTAGAGAAAAGAGTGTATAATAAGTCTTGGGCTTAAGGGATTTCTTTAGCTGTACTTTTCAGTCACGTGTGTATAATTACCTTTCACTTAGTAATCATATGTCATGACGACGGCTGGATCACCACACTGTGACTACAACAGGATTTGCAGTGATCTCCAGGATTACTGTCACCCCCAGCATAAGTAATAAAATCACCTCACTGTTGGGATTAGGCTCTGTGCTGCACAACCTTGGCTCCTTCTTATGCTTCATTTACCTCCTGTGTACCTACTTCTTGTCATGGTGTGGCCACAAAAGCTGGCTCCTAACGAAGTCTCACTCATGCTTTCTGTACTTGTTTACATTTGTGGTCTGATGACAGCAAAGACTTTCTTCTGGATAAAGTTTCTTGGTATGGAGGTGGTCTCGGGCTGTACTTCTGGAGCTCCTGATACTGTCCAACCTCAGAACAACTGGCCCCTCAAACCATTCGGCTCACAATGTGGGCAGGGGGGCTGGGCAAACTGCCGACAGCTAGGTTCTTCACAGCCCTTAAGAGTGCAGGTGTGAAGCTAAGCTGTAAACCCACTGCCTGATTTAGGAAGGTCATCAACATTCTGCTTCACTTTATTTGTTCTCTGATCCTCACCATTCTGATTCAAATCAGGTATACGCAAAGGTGTTGGTGGCCCTGGCCAAATATCAGGTTTTGTTGATTTCCCAGGTGTAAATAAGTTAACACACCCTTTGGTTTCCAATCTGTGGGACGCAGACCCCAGTGGGTGGCAGTGCTGCTGCTAACAGGCCCATATGAAGATATATGAGGACATTTAAATGGTATTTTAAGCATGACTAATTATTTGCAAAAATAGAACATCATATTTAGGTCGACCTCATTTATTAGTCTTAGCTATGTTTACATTTTCAGTGCAAGTCAAAGTAAAAGTTTTTTCCTCTTCGTATGGAACTCATCCATCATTGATAAATGGGTACAAACGTGGCCTTTAATAAAGACTATGAAAACCAAACAAACAGAAGATCTCTTTTGCCTCTCGCATAACAGGCAAACAGAGATTGATTGGGCTTCTTTCCAAACAAACAGCACAGAGAGTTTCAACGCCTCATTCAGGAACCGGAACTTTCGGATTCAACGCCAATCTGTAACTCAGCTTGAGCTGCTTTTGGAAATCCAAACACTTTCCGTGATGAAATGGAGGACAAACAAAACCTGTTACCAGCAAACATCAAACGAAGCGTGAGTAAACAATGTTGCGTATTCACAGAAAATTCCTGCTTGGTTGCAGGTGTTATCGGTTGTACATGGAAATTGAATTAATTTACTGTCATCTGAAAATAATGCACAAATAAATCACATTCTGTATTTAAAGGCCTTTAGGCCTTTCTGTCCAAGGACAGGAAATGAGTAAATGCTGCTCTGTGCTGAA
>CM067481.1:6448587-6456141 GCA_034552555.1 Semaprochilodus insignis
ATCGGTGCCATCTCTAGCACTGACCAAATATCAGCATACTGTATGCTGCAGGTAAATAAATTGAACGCCTACACTCATAAATTAACTTCCCTCTCTTACACAAATACACACTCGCCCACACAAGCTACGGTAATGCTACTATCGCTTGTTCTCTCTCAAGCACTCATAACTGGAGGCTCTTTTAATATCCAATGTGTCTGAAATAATATTTCTCCTCATCTTCCAGAGTGAATGCTTTTCGTTATCAATAGACCCCTGCTGATTTTATCAATGAAACGTCCTGTTGAAGCATTAGCGGGGAGTCTACTGGTTGACTTACGAGCATTTATTAAAATATTCCTTGCTCTGCGTGCTTACAGTGATAGCAGCTTCTGCTTCTGTTCATTATTCATTGGGTAATATATCCGTGTCTACACGCCGGTGCACCAGGGCCCTCTCTATGAATCAAATATTAAAAGGGGAATACTTAAGTTCACATGGATATTAACATAAATATTCATTAGAGAACACAGCACGGATGGGTCGAGGGCGACCACCCTGGCATTTCAAGGCAATTAAACATGGTCCTGCATCTGCAACCTTGGCCTTTGTGCCTTCTCCATTTAGACTGGCTTTTACACGCACCTTGGGTGACTATATAAACATGACTATACGAGACCTCTAAGGCTATACTCACATTCCAGGGTCTAAGTGGCACAAATGTGATGCGACGCAAATCTGATTTCACAGCTGTGTGAGTCACTTTATGTGGACACACGTGAGTCACTGTGCGAGTCTCTTTACGTGGCCATATGTGACCATGCCGGAAATGGTCAGTTCTTGTATTTCATTCAAATTCAGTTTGAGTTGAAAAGAGTTTAATTCAATCAATCAATCAATCAATCCATCAACCAATCAGTCAACCAGGTAACTCAGTTAAATAAAGCTCAGTTGAATTAAGTTCAATTCAGTGCAACTCAGGTGAGATAAGCCGAGTCCTGTGTAGTTCAATTCAGTTTAACAGGACAGTTTGAACAAGAACAAGTAGCCTGAGGTTGCACCATTTAAGGTGGAACAAAGAAATTTGAACAAGGTGTACAGGTAGACTGAGATGTCAGAATGAAAATGTCGCACCATTTAAGCCGGAACAGAGAAATTCATACAGGAAGCTGTACAGGTAGTATGAGGCACCAGAATGTAAATGCTGTACGATTTAATGGGGAACAGGAAAATTCAAACAATATGCTGGATAAGTAGTCTGAGACACCAGAATAAAACTGTTGCAGCATTTAGGGTGGAATGGAGAAATTCAAACAAGAAGCTTTACAGGTAGTCTGAGGTGTCAGAATGTGGAACTAGTTTAAATAAAAAGCTGGACAGGTAGATTGTGGTGTCAGCAAAGAATTTAGGGTGTAATGGAAAAATTTGAACCACAAGCTGGACAAGGAGCCTGAGGTGCCAGAATGAAACTGTTGCACCATTTAAGGTGGAATGGAGAAATTCAAACAAGAAGCTGGACAGGCAGACCGACGTGTCAGCACATAACTGATGTAGCACTTAGGGTGTAATGGAAAAATTCTAGGAAGAAGTTGGACAAGTACACTGAAGCACCATAATGTAAGTGCTGCACCATTTAAGGTGGAACAGGAAAATTTGAACAATAAGCTGGACAAGTAGCCTGAGACACCAGAATAAAACTGTTGCAGCTTTTAAGGTGGAATGGAGAAATTCAAACGAGAAGCTTTACAGGTAGTCTGAGGTGTCAGAATGTAAATGCTGCACCATTTAAGGTGGAACTGTAAGTTTAAATAAAAAGCTGGACAGGTAGACTGAGGTGTCAGCACAGAATTTAGGGTGTAATGGAAAAATTCGAACCACAAGCTGGACAAGGAGCCTGAGGTGCCAGAATGAAACTGTCGCACCATTTAAGGTGGAATGGAGAAATTCAAACAAGAAGCTGGACAGGTAGACCGACGTGTTAGCACATAACTGATGTAGCATTTAGGGTGTAATGGAAAAATTCTAGGAAGAAGTTGGACAAGTACACTGAAGCTCCAGAATGTAAGTACTGCACCATTTAAGGCGGAACAGTAAAATTCCAACAAGAAGCTGCTGAATATGAATTTCAGCTTTGTACAGGTTTTTGCCAACTGTACTTAACGTTGCCATCAAAAAACATTGCCATCTACTCAGGTGCAGCCAACAGAACAGCAGTTCCTGTGAGTAGGCCATAGTTTCCACTTAATGCTAGCGGGTCCAGCATAAAGCTAGCAGGCCCAGTGCCCCTTGGCAAAGGTAGTTCTGAAGTACCGGCCAGAGACACTCAGATGGGGGGCAGTGTAATACAAACGAGTCCCTACTTGTTATAGGACGGTGAGCCAAATATGAACGGTTTGTTGAACCCCTCTGTTTTCTGACCTGGGAAGCCCACAAAAATCTGACTGGGTGGTCTTATTTCACAGATTGTGGGTTGGTTATCACTTCAGATACCCAAATGTATGAGCACAAGAACTGAAAAAGTGAGCTTTTCATAACAGGCACCCTTTCAATAGGGGAATATTCGGAGCCGTCTCTCACCGAGTCAGATGACACAAGTGCTCCTCGGTGCCGTCGTGGTGGCCTAGGCCTAACGCGAGTCACGTGATGTAGTGGAGCACCCTGGGTGGGCAAGGCAGACAAGCCTTCCCATGATGCTGAGCGAGAGAGGGGTGAGGAGAGCTGAGCGGCAGAGGTGGGAGGAGATGAACTGGAGTCATCACACAAGCCTGAGAAACAGAAAGGGGTAAGAGAGAGAGGGAGAGAGAGAGCGAGAGAATGAGACTACACGTTTATTAGTAATACACAGCAACATGCACTCCTCAAGAAAAGAATAGCTGCCCAAATAGTTGAACCCAGAAGGAATGACTCGACAGGAATGAAATTTGGAGGGTAGGTTTGACATTGTGAGACATGCCAATGATTCAAGTTTTACTCTCGGCCGCACATGTGACATAAGCAAGAACAGGCCTGATCACTGTACCTGACTGACCCAACAGCCACGATTGCAGACATTCAGCGAGCAGCCATGCCCTCCATGAATCATCCTGTTAGTGCCAGCACCATTGGCAGACGGCTGCACCACGCAGAACTACATGCATGCAGATCATTACGACGACTGGCCTTAACACCACGCCGACGTCACCGAAGACTGCAATGGTGTCGTGGCAGGCTGTCATGGAGTGAACAATCTTCAGTTACGAGTCCCACTTTTGTCTTGGTGGAGACGACCAACAAAGCCGTGTGTGGAGACACCGTGGTCAACGCCAAGATGAACGGTTTGTTGTCTCATGTCACACGTCCAGAAGACCTGGTGTCACTTCACCTCCACCCCTACTGCAAAATCTCGCAGGACCCCATTAAGAACCTCTACAGCCTCTATATTGAGTTAACCAACATGGCGGCCTGACGCCATACTGAGAGACACTACTTCTGTATGTGTAGCTCAATAAATATTCCCCATATCAGTCTAAATGTATCATCATTTATTGTTCCTGGTAACCTTTATCGTCCTTCCCAATAGCACCGCAATCCCACTCTTTCTTCTGGGTGCAACTATTCTTTTGACTATGAGTGTATATTATTATATACACAACCATGTTATTATCACTATTAATATACTTGGAAACTATACATTTGGTCATTACAACTCCTGTTCATAAAGGCACCTGAATCTGAGCCTGAATATAGAGATAAAGACAAAGAGCCAACTCCATAAACCGTTTCTTTCCAGATGGAAGGCACATATTTCTTTGAGGCACGCACAGCCCGAGAGCTACTGCAATTTCCTCATTTATGCAGATGATGAGTGGGGCCGTTGGGCTGCAAGTTGCAAGCAAGATAGGTGGACCAACTGATATGCAGACATGCAGACCGACATAAAAACAGAGAGATACAAAGACGGACAGATGATGGATGAACGGACGGATGCACAGAGATAGAGAGAAACTCATTTTCGCAAACAGCGAAATGCATCTTTGCATAATAGCACTTTAGACTTTAGTTTCATTGTTTTTATAAAGTCAGGCAGGCATCTCACAAAAGACGAGGGAGAGTGAGCAAGCGAGCGAGTTAGCGAGAGAGAGAGAGAGAGAGAGAGTATGAAGGTCATAATCCAACCCAGCAGGGCACTCTTACTAATGGAGCACCAGAGGGAACAACAAAGTGAGAGGTATTGATGGAGAAGCAAAGAGAGAGACTCACTCAGTCTAGTGGATACGGGTCGGATTCGTCTGGTCCTGGAGCTGCGCTTCTTAATGGCAATGGTGTCCTGCAGACAATAACAAAGCAGCTTTCATTACTCATGCACATAGATTACAATGGCATACACACAAGTGGGTGGAACCTTGGATTTCACTTCTGTGGATGCTGAGTATAAGCATAATTGAGGCACTTGCTAAGTGTCTTTCAAGCACTGTAGAAGGTAACATGCTAGTTGACCAGAATACAACAAACTAGGAAACCAGGAAAAAGGCTACACTTTTATCTTGCATTGCATTCAGTTATTAATATCATTTTTAATATGTTGTTGATTAGCATTTGTGCCATCTGTGTTACTCGGCTGGTTGATGACTGTAGCATGTTCAGAGAGCAAGTCTTCTAGATCTACAGAGAAAGCTTAAAAAAAATAAATAAATAAAATGAAATAATTATTTAAAATGAATTCTTTAGCTCACTTTCATTGAATCCAATCATCATGCTTGGTTGTATTTACACTCTGTAAATATTGTGAATTGTTTTTCTTTGTGGTATCTAGGTCTCCCAGTGGTTTAAGACTTCAGGGGGCCATATTACAGAAACTTCAAGGTCAAGTTGAAGGTCACAAGGTTACAAGGTCAAGATAAAGTCACATTACAGAGGAAATTCTTATATTAATGCACAAATTATGTCTTATCTTACAGCATCTCATCTCAAGTGAAGCTATTCAACGGACTTTGTTGTTATGTCTGTTAACAAGCTACGGACGATACATGCACAGCAGATAAATAAATAGGAAATCAAGCCACCTTTAAAAATATAGGTTATTTAGCTAATCAGCTACAAATGTGAAAAGCCAAAGACAAAACTAAAGTAAGTCAAACCGGAAGTTATCAAAACTGTGTTCCGTGCTCTTTAACTGGGCACTGGTATGCTGCAGTTCCAGTTTCCATTACCCAAACCGTCAGCTGGCATGCGAGCTACACTATTTCTCCTACAGCCACACATTTGACTCTCTCATCATTATTCACCACAATCGCTGTAGTATTTTATTTGATGAGCTTGTTTTCATGAACATAAGCTCTTTTAGGATGTCTCTGTATTACAGCCCCAGGAGCTGAACTGAAGGACTAATGCATCAGATGAACCATTAATATTATAAGCAGCTGACAGTGATATCAACCAGCCATGGATGGGACCAAATCTGTGCGCCAAAACATCAATCCAGGCCTTCAGGAAGTTCTAGATATGACTGAATTAATATAAGTTAATATAATATAAGCACCCTAATCAGGACTTAGTCCATTGTTAGAAATAGAAACTAGCATCGGCAGCTGTCAGGGGTCTTCCGATAGAGAGTCACTGTCGAACTGCAACATACGAGGTAAATTATATATTAATGTCTGTTAGCAGCTGCAAGTGCAACATATGATGCCTTTTACAAGCTGTGCTAAATCTAGAACAGCCAAAAATATGTTCCCATCTAATTCTGTTAGCTCATAATCACATAGGGGTGCTAGCAGAAAGAGATTCGACATGTGGGATAGGCTATCTGGGCCCAGTCATCCCACTGCTACTGACACACGCACTCACAATGCTGGTTCCCAGTTCCTCGTCAGTGATCTCGAGCGAGTCCCTGTGTCTGTGTAACCTTCTGCCTGTCCCGCCGTCACATATACCGTCCCACTGTTTCACCTGAGACACCTGCCGACTCTAACACATACACACACACACACACAAAATTATTGAAAAGACGGATGCATTACCAGCGATTCCTTACTCAGAACCTCAGAAAAATGCACACAATGTAAAGACGGGGAAAAGGTTAGTTTGTTGTATTTCTATTTCTATTTTAATTAAAGAATTTAATTCAATTTAATTAATATAATCAAATAATGCATGTATAAAATAATTTAATTAATTGTAATTAATATATTAAAATAATAATTGTATAAAAATAATTATAAATAATTAATAAGAAAACAATAAATGTATAACATAATTTAATTAAATGTAGTTAATATAATAAAAATAATAATTTTATAAAATAATTTTAATAATTAAAGTTTTAACCTGGTCAGTTTATTAAATCTGCTTTGGCTATACAGTGGCATCCATAAGGCTGAGATCACTAGTGAAAATGCTTCTGCGCTGTCAGGACAAAACCTTTTATCGTCAAAATGCTACCTTCACAGGAAACATGCTTTACTTTTAATGTAAGTCAGTGTAACCAGACTTTTCTCCAAATCATTTTGGGTCATTTCTTTTGATGCATTCATCATGAGATTAACACACGATATAAAAGTCAACACTCATTTTCAAATGATCTCAAAAACTGGAAAATGGAGATACGAGACAGCAGTGTTAGAAATCATTGGCTGGCCTAGGACAAAACCAATCTCTGATGTCTTTGGAAAAAAGGCAAAAACTGCTGAAATAATAACAATTTCTAATACAAAGGGTTTCAACAGAAATGCTGTTATTAACATAAATATTTGAGTGAAATGCATAGTTAAATGTTTACTTGAATTTCAGAATTTCTTGCTTTCCCCTCTTTTGCTTTAATAACAGTGCGTACACAAGCTGGCATGGGCTTCATAAGCTTGTGCCAAAGCCTCAGATGAGTAAGCCAAACCCTCCTGAGAATCGTGTGAACACGCGTTTCGATGGAAAAGACAAACACAAAAAGTTTTTGCAGGAAGATCTTAATATGGTCAATTTCACAAATTAGTTTCAATATCATATTTGAATAGTGACCTAAAATTGTGCATAATCTTCAATATTTCATATTACACTTCATTACATACATTAAGTGCTGACACATTAACATGAAAGAATGCATTAGTTAACATAAAGTAATACATTACATATACCATATACGTATACATATGACAACTACATGTTCATAAATAAACATGTAAAAGTTCTTTAACTGGGCTTAACCGGTATGCTGCAGTTCCAGTTTCCATTACCCAAAGTGTCAGCTGGCGAGCTACACTATTTTTCCTAATGAACACATTTCACTCATGTTTCATCATTATTCATCACAGTCACTGTAGTATTTTATTTGACAAGATTATTATCAGGAACACTAATATTAGGATGTCTCTGTAATATGGCCCCAGGAGCTGAACCGAAGGACTAATGCATCAGATTAACCACTAATATTATTAGCAGCTGACAGTGATATCAACCAGCCACATGGTGATTTCCAGTGGATGGGTCCAAAACTGTGCGTCTTCAGGAAGTTCTAGATATGACTGAATTTATATAAGCGGCAGTTTAATCAGGTCTTAGTCAGTAAGCACGTAAAAGTTGTTACATGTTTACTTAAGATTAGTT
>CM067481.1:6489670-6502170 GCA_034552555.1 Semaprochilodus insignis
CAATATTTATTGAGCTACACATACAGAAGTAGTGTCTCTCAGTATGGCATCAGGCCGCCGTGTTTGCTAACGCAACATGTCAGACGTCTCGGCATGGAGTTGTAGAGGTTCCTAATAGTGTCCTGAGATAATCCATGACATTGTCTACTAACACTACTTCTTTAAGTGCATTCCATCTGAATAACATTTGCATTTAGAAGCTTAGTTACATCTTGTGATTACTGTGAAAATGGTATTTGCTCACTTCTGGTACCATGGTCTGTTTTTTGCACATGTGCAGACTGAGAAATCTGAATGATATCCGAGAAAGAGTGTGCATGCACTGAGAAACCCAATTACCTGAGCTAAAATCCAGTTATTTTTAGTGGATTTCATAATCTGATTTCTGGGCCTTACTCTGATCTAAGAAATCGGAGTATGCTGTTTTTATATGACCAGATTATTCAGAGCATGTAAATGCACTCATTGTTTCCATAACCATAATTGATGTCAGTTCCTTCATTCTAATAATGCACACAAAAGACACTTGGTGTTAAAAACTCTCCCCTTGTAGAGAACCTTGGGTTTGCTAAACTTGCTCAAAGTGAGCCATGAATTATGTCTGCCTATAAAACCATGTTATGCATTTAAAAAGACAAAATCAACAAACAGAACAGAGCACATGACAAACACACCAAAAAACAGCTCACATCATTGGCATCAAGCACATCAATATAGAGATAACCCATCAGCCCAGTCTTCAGCAACTACCACCAAATATATGATATCCAAAACACAAGAAAGTCTAGCAAAATGACACGCTAAAGAATTCAGACCTTCACAGAAACTGAATGATCGTAGCAGCCAAATTAATCAAAACTGGTCTTAAACATGAATTCTGCCCATTTATTAGAGTTCAAACGTAAAATTACTACATTAACTGTATTAACAGGTTAACACAAGCAATATCCATTTGGCTGGTCAATGCCGTTTCCTCCAGCGCTCTCAGCCGTAGAGACTCAGTATCAGTCTAAGTCAGTCTCTTCTGGCATTCATTAATTCAACCCTCAGGTAATTTCACACATATATCCTACCCAAGCTGTTAGTAGAAAAATTGTTATATATTTCAGTGTAGTTATTTTTGGCTCATGGTATCCAATAGAACAGTGCCAGTATTTGATGAATACCCCTTTTGTGGAGTTCATGTCAGCTCAAGTGCACACTGTCACAGAGAAACAAACCATATACTTTGAATTCCTGAAATCATGTAAATATATTTCAAAGATTCTACTTTTCATGATACAAAATCATGTAAAACACAGGTTAACTAGTCGTCCCTGATTTTGCACCCCTGTCTAAAATCTGTTACTCAGTAACCACTACTAAACTAATTTGGATGTTATGTACAGGAGACTACTAGAGAGTATAGAACTGAAATGATCTAAGGGCAAAAACCTCTCGGTTTTTCAGTAAGACCTTCTGTAAAAACCAGGGCTGGTTGATACGACAATATCTTTATAAATGATGTCACAATACAAAACAATTTAGTTTTCTGAACATACTGTGTGTATTGTGTCAGTATTTGTAGGACACTGGCCTGCATATTTCTTTATAAAGAGAGCAAAATTAATCCAGATTAACTGGTTTTAGTGCAACACAATGTGCCAAACATTTAACACAAAGCATTGTGTTCATGGTTTTTGGTAGTATTTTTTAAAATGTATTCATACCAACTGATCAGGTAACTACAAAAATAAATACTGTGACATACTGTGTATCGTGAAAATTTTAAACTTAGTATCACAATAATACATATTTTATAATTCCATATATTATACTAGTCTTATATATTATATTATATAATTCTATATACTATATATTATATTAGCCATCATTCTAAACAGTTTTTCAGCCATATCTGCAAAAAATGAACACTTTTTGCTTTTATTGTTCACATTTTGTAGTGAATTTTTTACCATCTTGTTTATATACAGTTCCCTCCACAAAAAACAAACTTTTATTTGAAGTACAATTATTGAATTGAATAGTTGTAATAACTCAAAGATCAGATGAGTCTTATTTTTGAGACTTATTTCTTTACATAGACCAAAAATAAATGGGATTTTTGAAAATCACAGCTGTAGTTCCCTGTGTCATAAACTAAATCAGGTAAGTGCACAAAGATGCCGCCAAATAAAACAACAGAGTTAAAACTTCTGGCTGATTTGGGGGTATTTTATGATGTCAGTTCAGTGCACAGCAGTGCTAGCTCATAATTCAGCTCTTTTCAAAATTCCAACGATCCGGTGATATACAACGGGAAATGTACATAGGACAAAACTTTAGTAGAGGTTTAGTAAAGTATGTGTTCAGACAACTCTGAGGTGGACTCGATCAACTCATCAGAAGCTTGTGGACCTGGGAAGCAATGGCATGGTCATGGTGTGGTTTTGCTAACTGGGAGACCAGTGCCATTACACTCCAACACAGTATCTTACCGTATTCACATTGCATTCACTTACTGTATTCACATAGTAGGTTCCACTTTTCCATAGCAGCTTTGTGCCTGGGGTGATCTACAACCTAGCTGACGAAACAAATGTTCCTCAGGAGCATTTACATGCACTGAATAATCTGATTACTGCAGTAAATCAGATTTTGTCAATAATCCGATCAGCACGTTTACATGCACTCAAGTAATCAGATAATGGCCAAATTCCGGGTCTATGGTACGTGAGCCTGACTATAATCAGGTTTCTGCTTTGCAACCAGCCATTGAGACATGACGTAAATGTAGCATACAACCTTAAAGTTCATGCTGCGCTTTTTTAAACCTTTTACCTGAAAACATGAGCATATATCATTTAGCATGTATTCTAGCATGTAGTTCATTTTCTTAAGCACGTATTTGGTTTCAGCATCACTCCAAAAGTGTTTTGGTGTCTGAAACGTACCTAGTAGTGTGTAATACCTCCACAAGCACAAATAACACCTGTGATTGGATTTGCCAGGTACAAGTTTCTGGATGTAGGCCACATCAATGTTCAGACACTCTTGCCTCAAAGAATTGTGAATTTGGCCCAGATTTGGTGGATGCCCTCCCTGGGACAATCCCAAGGAGAATTCCCTGTAGACTGGGATTTTAGCCACTGCTGGTAGACCCGTATGACCACACACTTCCATACACCTGCAGATTCAGCTACTTCCTTCACACTAGGGTCTTTGGCTCACCCAAATGCAGTCACTCCTTTTAGCCAATCATTAACATCTGCTTTGGAGCCATTTTCCACACATGGAACGAGACATTCACTGGACTGTACCACCTCTTCTCAATCTATGGATCCTGTCACTCTCACACCCCACACGTATTTATAGCCTCATCATCCTCGTGCAAGAGCCTGAAGTTACTACCACCTTAAACATGCAAGGGGACTCATTTTTTTATCTGGTGAGCTTAAATGTAAAGCAATGTACCAACAAACATGTTGTTTAACCATGAGCTCCCAAACTTCTACATGCGACTATGGTTTTATTATATCCGGGTGACTCTAAAGCAAACTCCTAATGTTTTTTTCTGGTGTGTCAATAAATATTAACTTGAACAAAACTGGATTAAAACCTGCTTCTAAACCAAGACCTAATCAATTTAAGGTAACAATTAAGAAAACGCCACAGGGGCGACGCTGCCCACCTTTGGAGGAGAGGGACGTTTTGGACAGGTTCAGGAGACGAAGACCTTTACTGAGACGGCACACCTGCTGGATGAGGTTACATACACCTGGGGAGAAAGCGAGAGTGAGAAAGTAATGAGCAAAAGGGAACAAGTCAGGAGGCGGAGAGAAAAAGTGAGGGGGAGAGACAGTGTGTCTGACAGAATGAGTGAGAGAGAGAGAGAGAGTCTGGCTTAATTAAAGAGGTCTCATACTGTTCTGTCTCATCGAAATGATTGACGAGGGAAGATAAACAGAGAGGTAGAGTGAGATAAGATGTTGGAGAATGAAAGAGCTAGAGGGAAAATGGGGAGGAAAAAAAGCAGACTGATGCAGTCAGCACAGATTAGATGCCATAAATATGAGTTTGATGAAAATTAGTGAAAATTGGCACTATTATTTAAGCTCTGCTCAAGCAAACGGGCTGTCATGTAGGCCATAAATACTCATAAACGCACTCAGGAGTTCAAGTTGTGCTGTACTTTAAATCATGAAGGCACTGTGTATGTGTATGACACATTCCTATTTGCAACTGTTCATATATTTACATACATGTATCAAGTATCAAGTAATATGCACTACTTTGCCAAAAGTATGAGGACACCTGACCATCACACTTACACTGATCAGTCATAACATTAAAACTACCTCCTTGTTTCTATACTCATTCTCCATTATATCAGCTCCAATTACCATATAGGTGCACTTTGTAGTTCTACAGTTGCAGAATGTAGTCCATCTGATTCTCTGTATATTTTGTTTGCCCCTTTCATCCTCTTCTTCAGTGGTGAGGACCCCCCAGGACCACCACAGAGCAGGTACTATGTGGGTGGTGGATCATTCTCAGCACTGCAGTGACATTGACGTGGTGGTGGTGTGTGTTAGTGTGTGTTGCACAGGTACATGTGGATCAGACACAGCAGTGCTGCCGGCGTTTATGCACACTTTGTCCACTCACTGTCCACTCTATTAGAAATTCCTACCTTGTTGGTCCACCTTGGACACATGACAACAAACCATTCATCTTGGTGCTGACCACGGTGCCTCCACACATGGATTTGTTGGTCGTCTCCACCAACACAAAAGCGGGACTTGTCACTGAAGATGACCCGCTGCCATTCTGAGTCTCCATGACAGTCTGGCACGACTCCATTACAGTCTTTGGAGATGTTGACGTGGTGTTAAGGACAGTCGTTGTAACGGTCTGTGTGCATGTAGTCCTGCGTGGTGCAGCCATCTGCCAATGTGATGACTCATGGGGGGCACCACTGCTTGCTGAATGTCTGCATTCGCAGCTGTTGGGTCAGTCAGGTACAGCGATAAGGCCCGTCCTTGCTTACGTCACATGTCAAAGCAATGTCAAACTTACCCGCCAAGTTTCATTCACTGTTGGCTGATTCCTTCAGGGTGCAACTATTTGTGCAACTATTTGTTTAATGATGAGTGTATACACACTAAATACTAAATTTGATGCCTAAAAGACATTCCAAAAAGTTTGGGGAAGGAGTAATGTAAAACTGAGAAGTTTGTGGAATGATCAGTCCAACAATCTCAGAACGTTTCTCAAAACCTGGCTGTAAGAAATTTCCCTGTTGAAAAAAAAAACCTTTTGGATCCAATTAGGGATCCCATAACCATCAAATGCATCTGGAATCAGTCCCAGAGCATCTGTTAAACCATTAAGACCATCCTTTATACTGTGATATCAACCCATCAGGAAAACACAAAATACAACTAGTGACTATCGGATAGTTCCAGAAACTAATAAAAACTTTTTTATGGTTTTTATGACTCTTTTCAGCAGGGTTAGGTATTTCACCAGTCTGTAAGATCCATAGAATCCAGAGAAAGCTCTTTAAAGGGCAAGCCTGAAAACCAATATTAAAGGACACTGACCTTTTATCCCTCATACAACACTGCATTAAAAACAGAAATGCTTCTATAATGAATACGTGGACTTGGGAATGGACATACACCACATGGAAAACAACTGTCAGTAAACACTGTTTGTCGTTGAAACTACAAATTCAATGTAAAACTCAGAGCCCTGGCTACCGATAAAAGCTGCGAGAGAGGGTGGGGACGCTTTGCCCGAACTTTTCACACTAACAACAGCTATCTGTGACAACAGGAGGAAGACGTCAGGTGCAAGAGAATGATGACAGCTATGTGAGGCATGAGGATGGTGCCCAAGTCCTGATCCCATGTTCTTTTCCTCAGTGAGGCCAAAGTACTATGCCTGACCTTTGACGAGCAGCAGCAGAACAAAAAAAAAAGACTGACAAGCTGAAAAGCTTGGGCAAAACAAAGGGACTAAAGTCTAGTTAGAGGCCACTGAATAGGGTGAAATGCTTACTGCCACCTTCATGCCTGCCTCCAGCATCCTTCCTCCTCCTGGGGTAACACATGACGTACTACAGTCTCTACTACACAAAGCAGAAATCAAATAGCAACAGCATCTAGAAGTGCTATTGATCTTTCTGGGCTCATTTGAGATGGACTGATGCAAAGACGAATCGTGTGCTGTGATCTGACGAGTCCACCGTTCAAACTGTATGAGGAAATAATGGACATTGTTTTCTCCAGGCCAAAGAGGAAAAGAACAATTCTATTGTCACCATTGCAAAGTTCTAAAGGCCAGTGTCCATCATGGTTATATGCAAATGCCATGTCTAATTTGCATATCTGTGAAAGCACCATTAATGCTGAGGTATACACGTGCATTTTGGAGCGACATATGCCGCCACAACATCTTTTTCGGGGACATCCCTGCTTGTTTCACCGCAACAATGGCAAACCACATTCTACACATGTTACAACAGCATGTCTCCATAGTAGAAAACCTGGAAACCTGAGGCTCAGTAAATGACAACTTGCCAGATAACACACCACCACCACATTGGTGTCACTGCAGGGCTGAGAATGATCCACCACCCACATAATACCTGTTCTGTGGTGGTCCTGTGTGGGGGTCCTGGCCATTAACGAACAGGGCAACAAAGTATGCAGAGAAACAGATGGACTACAGTCTGTACTTGTAGAACTGCACAGTGCACCTATATTGTAAGTGGAGCTAATACAATTACAGTGAGTGCAGACACAAGAAGGCGGACCCAATGAAGTGTCTGTTTGGTGTTTATGTGTGTCTTATAGTATATTATTAGATGCCTGAGTTAGTTAATAATAGTCATTAATGGCATTTAAAGCAAATCATTGTAACTATTGACTTATGTTAGCTTGTTTATCCAGACCTCTAAAAGCAAGACATTTGATGTAACACAACCTTCACGAGTTTAATACTCCTGCGCTAGAGAATGGTAACTGTGCTTTAACAAATGAGTCTCTAACTGTACACCAGCAAGTTAGGGGTTTCTAGTAAAGAGGTCTCCTACATGTGTGTGTGGCAAAGATACCTTGGTTGTCCAGCGTGTTATGTGCCAAATTGAGAGAGTGAATCACTGAAGCTGGATTCTCTGATAGCGAAACTGACAGCTTCTGAGGAAAGTCACTGCAAAATGCACACACACAAACAGGTAAAATAAGATAATAATAATAAATAAAGCAATTAAGAATTCAGATTCAGTAATCAGATTTTGTCAGCACTGATGTGCCAAATGTCATGGGATAGCAGTATGTGAATCGATTATGAAGCAGTGTTCCTTCAGCGGACAGCTTGGGAACGTCCACACCTGAACTGTTATCTTTTGAGTGAGATAGAACTTTGGACACGATCCTGAATGATTGTGACCATCTGGCTAGAACTGTCTGAGTTGCTTGTCGACCAGACGTTGCTTGTCGATCAGTGCAGAGTTCTTTATCTTCTATGGGATATGGGAGCAGACCCCCCAGAGTACCTATGTTAACAACAAGATACCGCACACAGTGCCTCACCTGGGCTCGTGAGGTTGTTAACTGGACCCAAGAAGGCTGGCAACATGTGACATGGTCTGATATGTCACGGTACCAATTGTTTCAGGATGATGGTAGGGTTTGTGTGCCGAAGACCCCATGAAGCCATGGACCCCAGTTGTCAACAAGGTATCGTTCAGGCTGGTGGTGGTTTCATGCCGTTTCATGGACCCCCACAATGATGGGACCCAAATCAGCCTTAAGTTGTCCTCAGAACTGGTTTGTTCTGAGAAGCATTCTACAAATACCACTGAGCTGTGGGGGGCTATCCAGACAACATGGCTCAACATCCCTCCAGACATTTTCATTCCACTTTCAGAACTGATGCCATGTCAGATTGCTGCACTTCACCGGGCTACAGGGGGTCCTACATGATACTAGTTAATGTCCCATGACTTTTGGCACATCAGTGTATACATATACACACACACATAGATATAGCTAAAGAAAAAACTAACGATTTGAGTCCAGCGTTTTCCAGTGTGACCTCCTCCAGACTGGAGGACTTACTGAGCGTGTGCAAGACCTGCTCAGTGACCTCTGATCCCTAGGGAGAAAAATCATCAGTCAATCAATCAGTCATAAACCAATAACTTAAATAATAACTCTTTAGTTTGCAATCCTGCTTATGTTGTTCGCTTGCACATGCAGGATTCCTCTGGTAGAGATGCATTTACTGTCAGTTCTAGTAAGACATCTAATGCTCCTTAAGGACTGTATTGCCTTTCACTGCATAAGCGGAGCTACTTAAAAGTCACTCAGATGTTTGATGAGAAATGGCCCCTTCAAGAGAAACTTACCAAGTCAAAATCATTGACAGCGGTGGTGATGGGAGCCAGAATCCCCAGGAGTGTAATGCCTCTAAAAGCTCCCTCACAAAAATGCGTATTAATATCTTACCTTATGCCTGAAACATCATTTTACGATACCTTTAGAATCAGGTTTTGGCCTAAAATGTAATTTTTCAAGTCAAATCATTCATTCAGAGTTAAATGCAGGCTGTTTTATGGCAAACAGTAGCCAATGGAAGCTTTTTTTGATTTAGCATGTTTTTACTCTTAGCAACATTAAATACTGTAGATCTCCAACAACAATAACAGTATCTTTTACAATAAGTATTTTTTATGATTTTTAGATTCCTATATTATGCCCTTCACATTGTGTGACAATTTCATGATAACTGGATCAACAGATGTTCCAAAATTGGTTCTTATGAAAGATTTTATATTAACTAAAAAAGAAGGTTTTAGACAATATAAAAACTCAGAAGACATGCATAGGATCGTCTGTCATTTTGGACAGTAAGTAAACCAGCAATATCTGTAATGTACACAGTGTAACCTGTGATCCTTAACTCCACCACTGTAAAGTTACAAAGCCGGTAAATTTCTCTATAGTGCACCGTTTCACCTCAGATCGTTCTGAATGATTGTCTACATCTCAATATTGTTTTTATGAGTATCCATTAGAGAATTGGTATTAGGGTAAACCTCGGGACAGGAGAAGAAAATAAGGAGGGGCTCCAGCTGATATTAATGTATTGTAGTTGTTATCCATCAACAGGGGTAAAAATGGTACATGGGTGCTGACAGGCAAAAAACATCAGTAGCACTGAAGAAAATGTGGATGATTTATTAAAAAAATATTATTCAAAACTAGCCATGGGAAAAGTTGTGTCTGCTGTGGGTTAAAACAGTAGGGTTTGGTGCCTGATAAAGGAAAACACTGTAGTAGCAAAGTACAATATATTTAATGAACTATAAATACAATAAAAATTGTGGCACTTTACAGCTCTTTTGGGGTATATTCATCCCAAATTTTCCATAACAGGACACAACAAATATTCATACATCGATTTCAGTGCTGGTGCATGGATCAGTTAATAAAGCATGCAAGTACTACTGCATACCCCTTGACACCTTGACCAAAATCTCTGACCTCACAATGATTAGATTTGATTCCAATTCTTTAGAATTTCATGGAAGCATCACAAAGTTTTCACCACAATTCAAAGCAATTTTATTATTTTGGTGCGATTCAATTATTGAATAAGTTATCCAGCCTTAACCGCAGTCCAGTAACCTTTCAACTGCATGAACACAAACATTAATGTTAGCTCACTTTTTACCATTATGATGATTTGGCAAGTTAACATTAGCAAAAAGTCAGACTGCTAAATGGACAAACTTCTACACTGCACGCTGGCTAAAGAACAGGCAGAATAAGGGATAGTTACAATGCGCAGGTCTTTGCAGTAGAGCTTGGTGAACCAGGTGTTGTAGGCCATGGATGCAACAATGACTGCGAGATCTCTGAAAAAACAAAGAAAGTCTTGAATCTTATGTCTGAAGAAATGCCTTGCATTTCATTGGTTTAACAGGGTCATGTGACATCACTCCTCGACCGGCTAACCACAGGTCAGCCCTCTAAATGCTAGTCAATTAGTAAGCTCCCATCTGATTCACGAATGTCATACATTCCACCCAATTAGGTGAGTAAAACAACCATTTATGTGTTATATAGGTTAGGTTATGATTTTAATTCTGTTCTAGGAGTACAGAGTATTCTGTTCTAGGACCCCCCACGCCCCCTTACGATGTCCTCCTTTTAGGAGTGGGATGTCCTCCTATTTGGGGTTATGAAAGTGGCCATTCTAGTTAAGCGTGAGTCCAGGTTGAGTCGTGAATCAGTTAAGTGTGAGCCTGAGTTAAGCAACAAGCCAGTTAAGTGTGTGTCCAGGTTAATAAGTCAATAAATCAACCAAAGTGCTTTTATTCTTCATATTCCATTCATATTCATAAGCATGTTAGCAACTGAAAACACACATACCTGCTCTCCAAGTGACTGAAGTCCAGCAGATTGAACTCACGGTTGTCTTGAGAATGATAGATTGTATCTACATCCTGGAAACACACAGAAACATTTCTACAGATGTGCTTTGCTGCCATTATTAGTGCAATTGGGGTTTTGTGTCTCTGTGTTTGGCTGTTTGGCAGGTAATTTTTTGTGAGGTTAGTCTGTATTACGTGATTTATCTTGGGGTTTGTTTATTGTTTTGGCCTTGATCAAACCGGGATTCGGTCTCATGAAGAAGGGTTTCTTGCTTAACCAGCTAACTCTAATGAATTCATAAGTATTCATACTTTAAAGACTTTTCAGAAAATAAAAACCTCCATAAATTCCAATGTTTTTTTTATCCAATTTAGCTTTTTTCTACAACATTGGCATGTGGAGGCTCCTAAAAAACTTTTTAAAAAAGTTCTTTATTCTCACATATTTACAAAAAAATCCACTGAAAGGCATGTTATGTTTTTTAACCCTTGTGAATTTTTGGCAGAATTTTGGACATTTTAAAAGACATTTGATTTTGCCTTTACATACCATATTTAATAAACAGCAACTCCAAACTCCACAAAACTCAACAAAAAACAAGTCTACATCTCTGCTTCCATCTTTCTCCTCTTTCTCTCTGCCGCCCTTTGCTCAGTTTGATCCTCCCCTCCTACCCAGTATATTCAGCTTGTAGAGATAAATGCAATACAAGCCACATCCTATTTTGCATACTTTTACACATATGGAAATACACAATAATACCTTTATGTTTAATTTATTGTATATTATCCTATTTGTCTTTACTTCGTCTATCAAATAAAAACTAGCATAGCGTTTCAGGCCAGCAATCTTGACATAAATTGACAGCAGTGATCAACGTGACTTTGTTGTTATGCAGTAACGTCTTGAGCCAGCCACATGCTTTAAAACAAAGCCAGTGTGGTTAATTGTACCAGCAAGTGGAAGGACATAGAGGTTAAAAAAGAAAGGCCTTAATATTCACCCCTGGGGGACTCCACAGGTTATTGTATGATGTTAAGAAAGACAAGAACCTATTTCAAAATCGTATTCGTGATCATCAAAACAGTGAGGCCTATTCACTTCTAAAGATGATCAAGTCACATGTAAGGGTCGACTGTATCAAAGGCAGTACTGAGATCTAAGAGATCTAGAACAAAGAGGTTAGCTGAGTCTCTATTAACTTTCAGAGCATTTAAGTGAGAGGTGCTGTTTGAGTATGGTGGTAGCCTTAATGTCCAGATAACGGCTGGTCTTAACTGGATGTATAGAAACACTTTTCAATTATTCTGTCAAGAAATATAAAGTGATGTTTTAACATATATATTCATAATATTAAATATAATAATAATAATAATAATAATAATAATAATAATAATAATAAATACATAATGTTGAATATTAAAGCGATATATAGCGATTGGACTGTAGCTGTTCAGCCTAAGATCAGTTAAGATTTGTATTCTTCAGCAGTGGCTATGTGGAAAAATTCCCAGTAGCAGTGACTGACAGTGTTCAGACATCAGCAGATAATGAGCTCACAACTTGTTTGAAGTGATGTGAAGTGTTCTGAAGTGAGCAGGTAAAGGGCTGTGAGAGCAGGTTGAAGATTTCAGAAGTGATAGAACTTAGAAGTGTGTTGTGGAATCGCTCACTACAAACACTATGTAAGGATGTGCTGTGTGAGATAAGCCACCAAGCTTTAAGGGGGAATCAGGATTTCAGTGTAAGCTGCATCCTCACAAAACGTTTAAATGCAACCACTGTTAACTCATTTTACCTTCCCCGAACAGAATAGATACTGAAGCTATGATTAATGATTGCCTGCAACTGACCTTTAAGACAAACCGCTTGTTAAAAGAAACATGGAGGGGAGTTGAACCGCTTTCCTGGAATAATAAATCTGGTTGTGTAAACCATAAATCCATAAGTCCATAAATATTTAGATGTTGACACAGAAGAATAATAAATAATATGAGCTCAAAGGTACACACATCGAAATCAGATGAGCAACGTAGGAACTGCAACCATTTTCATACATCACCCACTACT